>JAKWJA010002491.1:50341388-50500761 GCA_027704765.1 Solanum habrochaites | reverse complement strand
TTGAAGACTGGAGGTTTCAATTTCAAGAACTTACTAAAAAGTTCATGCTTATCACTCTTCATATAAACGGCCCCCAGTAGGCTCCGCAGACCCCCCCTGAATATTATGTTCTAATACAGGTATATTGTCCTTCTATCCCTGTTTCCCTTATTTTGACGCTACGTGACAATTATCGGCTATCTCATGCGGGCTTGGGTTGTATATTAGTTTTCCCAACCATAGTGTCACATGAGGCGAAAATGTGGGAGCTTAGAAAATTTTTGATACAATAAGTTCGGGAGTTAATGAACCTTATATAGTATACCAGCGTGTCCTGAAATTCTGCATAGGTTGGGGATACTTATGTCCTGTTCCCCCAAACATAACATCCATCTGTCCTACTCTTATTTGTGTGAAAATGCATGGATAAGTATGCCGTACTGCAACCTACATGCCGCCATTTTTCTGTGAGCACTGCGTTATTTCTTATTAAGGGCCCTCATCTTCGTCCCCTGATCCCCTGAACACTATCCCTCTCTTTATAAAATGAATTTTTTTTATCACCGTCTGTCGTGCCTGCGATGACACAGCATCTTGTAGACCTATGATCATCTCTGGGTGAAGTATCTATGAACACGCCAAGATAAGCCGTCGTAGTTGAGAAGGGATAGAAAATATTATTTATAAAATAAGTTCAGGTAATAAGACTAGTATAGTATAAGTGGCGTGTCTAGATCAATAGGTTAGGGGATACTTGTACATATCCCTTTATTTTAATGGTTTTCTTCGTCACAATTGGGAGATGTGTGTTTAAAGAGTAAGTATTAAATATAGAGAAAGAATTACCTATAATGATTATTAAATTCGTTGATAATAAAGTTTCTCCATTTCACGCTCGTCATCTGCAAACAAACATAGGGAGAAAACAGGTCAAAATGATATATTTACAAAGGTATTTAATACTTTTGGAGGTGGTAAGACCACCACAAAGTTAAGGTATCTTTTCGTAAATTCAAGAGAACTTTTGCTATCAGTTTATGTCTTTTCTCATCTTAATATTCATATGTGTTTTAAGATTCATATATCTAAATAAAATGCTCAGATATGCATTCAATTTCATAGTTCTTAATCTTATCAAAAAACAATGATGATTTAAGGTCTGAATACTATTTGGATGATTCGCTTTTATACATTCGGAACATCATTCCTGTCTATTCAAAGATTTCTATAAACATATATTTCATTTGATTCCATCGCATTGATAGCTACCATCATCAACCCACTCTTCGCAACTCTGTGTCCATAGTCCCCCCCACATTATTAATTACATATCAAAAACCAACATCATTTTCACATCACCACAATGAGTTTTTCAACCATCACAAGGCCAACCCTTACAATCAATCATTCATTACTACAATCACAAACAACGACACAATCAACTACGACCATCAGCCAACCTTACTCTATTTTTAACTCCCCCCATTTTTTTTTGTTTTTTTTTCTATATTTGGAGGTAAATAGAGGATGTCCTCTCTACATCACTCTCTATTTTTACTCTCTACGCTCCAATTATAGAGAGTTGAATAGTAGTTTTTCCAAATTGTAGAACTACTATTCCTACTCTCTTTCACTTTTTGAATATTATATTCTTATTTTTTATCTGTTTTTTTGTAATTAACTTTATTTTTATATAAGGCTATTGATATATGCTCTAATATAGCAATTCTTTTTAATTTAATATAAATTTTTTAAAAAATTTTATTTTATATATACTACTTTCATCTCGATTAAATAATATTTTAAATATTTTTTACCTTTTCTTCACTTTGTGATCCATTTTATGTTATATTAATTTCCACTATGAGAATGCCAAAATTTTAAAAATGATAAGATAAGAATTTAATTTAAAAATTACACATAACCAATAATTTAAATACAAGAACATGATCCCATGCATAGCATAATATTTTTAAAATCACCCATAATAATTGAGTATCGGTAATCCGTTTCAATTTAACGATATCGAAAACAGAAATTAGTGTATGATTTAAATAAGTTGTGATTGTGAATTGTGGGTTGTGGTTGTTGATTTCTTTTTTCAATTATTCGTATTGTTTAGAAATTTAGAATAGTATATAATTTAATATTAATAAAAAAAATAATTAAAATTTTATATTACATAAAATTTAATAAGTGATTATTCTTAAAAAAAAGATTTATATTTGGAATAGAAAACAAAAAGAATCAAAAAATAATATAATATTGACGGAAAAGAGACTTTTTTTTAGAGAGTAAATAGACAATTGATTGGATTGTTGTTTGAAAAAATAGAGAACTTCGATATTTGAGGGTACAATAGAGTGTAGGGTTGGAGATGTTCTACCATCAATTGTCATTATTATCGTCAATCATTGTCATTACTCACTATCACTATTTGCTATCACTTTCATATGTCACTACTAACTACCACCATCAACCATTACTATTAAACATTCTCACAACTAATTACTACTCGCACCGCCACCATTAGCCAACATCATTCCTAATCGGCACCCACAACCGTCATCACTAGCCATCTCCTTCACCAACAACCATATGAATGATGTTAATTATTTTGTATATAAATTTTTTATAACATTTTAATATTTAGATATGTATTCTATTCAAATATTTAAACCTTAATACATATTTCAATATTTGAACTCTGATGATCTAACCTTATTAAAAATAAACGAGGCCTGGTTAAGCCTTGATAAGCCAAAACCAAGAGGACGAATAATTTTTAGGACAAATTACAGAATTACACATATTTTGTTTTACTTATTTTCATTATCCCCTATTACTTTTAAAAGTATCCACAATTCCTTATTTGTTTAATGTATCTGAGCTGCATTTAATGTATCCGAAAACCATTAATTAGAGGGTAATATTTTGATCTACATGTTCATTTCCAACAATTTGAGCTAGTTTTTACCATGTATCTAACGTGACATATTAAATAGTCTCTACCTAGTATTGATGTTTAATACACGAGCTACATATTATGTGTATTTTGAGATCTATTTTTTAATGTAATCCAACTACATATAGATTAATGGTATCTGACCATATTTATGTATCTGAGCATACATCTTAATTATCCGGGCTTCAGATTTTGTATCCAATTTTTTTAATTTTGAACGGATTAATGTAATTAGAACTTATTAGTGATAATTTCATTTCATACAAATAACCTAATATATGATTTATGTAATTTACCCTAATTTTTAACTGTCAGTGTGGTTTACTTATACAATAATCCTAGTCATTATCTATTGCTCTAAGACAAAAAAACCATAAAAAGTAGAAATTAATCACAACAAGTGATCATGAAAAGTGGCACATAGATTTATAAATCAACTTCAAATATCAAGATGCAAATTGAATAAGTTTTATTTACGATGATTATGCTACTTGGTTCAATTACAACCCTCATGAAGAATACAATTGGAGTCCTTGTCAAATAAAGCACCTACTTTATAAGATTAAGATCGATCCCACATGGCTAGGTCTAGATTAGGCTAACTTACGATTCTCTACTCCCTCAATCAATATTCTGAAAATGACACAATTGGGATTTGTAACAGCAAAATACCAGTTTTTGGTTGATTTGTATCAAATGAAAATTAACAAGAAACAGATTCACCAGTTTGACATATCAATAGAAGAAATGAGATGAAAAAACATAAGAAATAGGTGTGTCCCCACACTCTTAAATGCAGTATTCCTAATATAGTACTCCTCCTCAAATGAACATGCAAGGTTGATAAGTTAGGTATCGCAAAGTGAATTGGTCCCTTTCAAGTCGGTAATTTCACCACGCAACTTCTTTCTTCTACGGGTTTATGTTTTACTAACCCTTACCATTAACCCAAGATTTGCCTTCGCACTATTACGGTCAGGCTATTAGATAACGGCTAAACACATCTAAATCTCTATTATTTAAATCATTTCGCCTGTTGTTACCGAACCCTCCTTTATCGACAAATCATGATTGAGGCGAGTTCTAACGTTGTGAACCGCTAGAAAGCATTCTAAGCGAAAGGATTAACAATACATGCATCAACACTATATTAAAATTACTTAATTATTAGTCATACATTCTTAGTTACTCATGGTACCCACAACCCTAGTTGTGAATTTAGCTACTCATGCTTGAGAATTCACAATTCATGTTACGTTTAATAAGATAAATCATGAACTTACAATTAGAACAGATGGATATCATAATCTTGAATTGAAAATCAAATGCAAATATCATAAACCAAGCTTTGAGAATTAATTATCGAAAATGTTTACCAAATAATCCTTAAAGTAGAAATAAAATATCCCATAAAGTCTAACAACCCAAAAACGAAAAATACAACTTATATTTATAGAAACTAAATCCTAAACCAAGTAGGAAAGAAAATTAGCAAAATTCGATCTGAGCGGTTTTGATCGACAGTAGCAAACGACGAACCATGGATCAGCCAACAGTCTGTGAGTCTCCTTTGTGATTCAGTAGTTGACCAAAATTCTTAGTACGGTTGTAGGTCTATGTGAGATATATCATGTCTCTCTGTTGTTCAAGTACTGGAAATCATCTTTTTCGATTGAATCGACTACCAGCACCGACGATCTGTCATTTGCATCTGCGGTTCCACACTTTGGTCAGACTTCCTAGAACAATTGACCCATGGCTCCCATTTATGACTTGTCAGGTGAATGACAAAATGTGAATGAGCTCGAAGTTGTCAAATTCCTGTTGGTTCAGCTACATTCAAAGAATTTGACTCAACTTTACTACTTAGAACCTTCCTTTTGGAGATATATTCATTAAAGTTTTAATTATCAAAGAAGTATTCGTCATAATTCATTCTAATTTTGGCTTCGTTATTATCAAGCAATTTTTTTCAATATATTCACAAATAGAACTTTCGGGTGCAATATAATCTGATAACCTCAAATCTCATCCTTTCGATTTAGTTTTGAAAATCATAAAATGGTACTGAAGACTATGTTGGCTAACCCTATTTTTGCAAGATTGGGGACATTTGCAATATGGACCACACTCATGGACAAGAGGATCAAGATGATCTGCTTTAAGAATAGAGCTTCTTGGGTTGAATTGAAACTCGTCTCCGAGCACTGCTCAAAAGCCGAGCATCTACTTGTGCAACTGCAACGTTGAGGCCTAATGATATAATACCAATCAGGATATTGCATATTCGTTATGTACGTGAAAGGTGGGGGTCTCTCATCGTCTACTTCATTAATAGAGAGGATTGGTATATTCTCATTCCCTTGTGCGACATCATAATCCCTCACAAACTTTGTATGCATAGTAGATTATGTTAGTTTGTAAATATTTCACAAATATGATTGACATTGACTAACTGAGTAAGTTTTGGTTGGCCAGGATTTCTCTGTAGTTCAAACTTGAAAACGTATTTTCCAGTTGGACCTCTTTCTTGCCAATACTTAGTCACAGTGTACAACCCATAGTAAATGTATTTTCGCTCGGTCTTTTCACTATCAACTCTTGGACTACATAAAAACTCTCACTGAATATACCAAATCCATATTAGTTCTTCAAAGGCAGATTTCCCTTTCAGCTTCTGATCTTCCACTCTCGCATTAACAGATACTTTAGGATTCCCTCCTTGACCTACATAAATGAACTTTTCAGAAGATATGGTGTCATTCTCGTATCGACCGGAATCAACAATGCTAGTTGCAACCTTTTTTCTATCAATATTCACATAATTGATACCCCTAAAAATTTTATGATGTAGTCCAACCATAGCAAGTTCTACCTTGAACCGGAATCGATCACCAATTTCAACTCCAGGAACATGGCCAAAGGCCCACTCAGAATTCACCCACTTTTCCTGATTTCTCAAAATCATTGCAGCCTTTATATTGATTATTCTTTTAGAGTGTTTTCCTTGTTTTTCTGCTTTCTTTTCTCGAAAAAGCTTAGTATATTCATCAGCAAAAAGTTTGAGCGTCTCTCTAACTTGTTTTCGTTTCTGAATATGCTCATATTCAGAAATAGTGGGCAACTTAGATCTATTTATACTACGCCCACCATTTAAAAACCATTCACAGCTTTGTTAAGCTGATGGAATTTTGGGAACAAGTGCACTTATATTATCAAGACTCATTTTGTTGAACATTGTTTGGGACGAATAGATTGAGGCCTAATCATTTTCTTGGAAAACTTGTTGATGCTATCACTCTTAGGCGCTTAAGTACCGATAGAGTCTAGTATCACTCATTTGATGATGTCCTCCTTCTTCATTCACTTCTTTTTGAGGTACTTGTTTTCCACCGTCACAAATTTCCATCTACCGTATAGACGACATAAATTCATCTCATAAATCCATTATAAAGGTCGCAAATAGTTTTACTAAACCCAAAACATACCTTATTTATTAACACCGACAATGCAAGGCGTTATGAATGTTTGGATCAAACGTGAAAAAAAATGTTACATAAAAGCAAAAACAAACATCATAAAATAAAAAGAATACGACCTGACAAGCAAAGAAGAATAGTAGTTATACTCAAATTAGGGCTAAAGAAGAGCAAAATTGTTTGGGATAATGTCATATTAAGAGTAGAAGTAGAAGCAATCAACACTCCACATTAAACTTATGGTCCTTATAATTAAACTTTTGCTGCAAAAATAGTCCTTCAATAGTGGAACAATTTTCTCTAAAGAAAGAAGAAAAGGGGTTGATGTGGTTTGACGAATTTAAAACCGATCTTTGAAATGTCATTATTTCTCGGCATGTCTCAGACGTGTTTTCAATGGTCTCACTCAGGGAAAATCTACTATAGTTACAGAATTGAAAAAGCTCAAGGTGTTATTGTATGAATTAAAAAAGTATGTATGTAAAAATAATTTATTTCGAATGCACAAAAAATAAAAAGAATAGTTAATTAAAATTTTAAAACTAACATTTTTTTTCTTTGGTTTTGACCTTACCCGAAGATGTGTACCAAACAAAAATTATTTGTAATAATTAAAACTTGCAGAAAATATAATGAATAACATTAAGCGACATGGGGAGGAAGAAAACTAAATAACTTCATAACACCCTAAAAAGAAATAACTTACTTTTAAGTATGACATCAAGTTTGACTTCTTAAGGCTCCCAAAAATTTTTCTAAAACCAATTGCCCAAAAATATTAGAGGAAGATGGAACAAGGTGTAGCAATAGCACAATACTAAGCTCCTATTTATAGTAAAAAATAGTGAGGGTAAAATTAGGTATGCAATTGATTTTAATTGAGATTGTGTTTCATTACATTAATAAATTTCTAAGTAAGTCAAGTATAAAATTAGACATAATAAAAGTAAAGGCTAAATTAGGTGTGCAATTGATTTTTATTCAATTTTTTTTTACATTAACAAGTTTCCATATCAAACAAGAAAAGTCAAATACAAAATTAGAAAAATAGTAAAAGTAAAGGCTAAATTAAGTATGCAATTGATTTTTATTCAAATTATATCCTTAAAGTAATAAATTTCCATATCAAACAAGATAAGTCAAATATAAAATTAGACATAATGAAAGTGAATGCTAAATTAAATATGACATTGATTTTTTATTCTAATTAAGCTTCTTTAAATGAATAATTTTCTATATCTAACCAGGTAAGTTAATTACAAAAAAAAAAAGTGAAGATAAAATCAGATTTGCAATTATATTGACTATTATTCTAATTGTATTCTTTACATTAACAAGTTTTCATATCAAACAAGGTAATTCATATATAAATTTACCTTTTTCTAATTAATTTATCTTTTAAACTACATTAATCTTAATAAAATATTATTCTTAAAAAATTGCATGTATTTCTTTTCTTTTAAAATCCTTTGACCAATATAAAAGTGTAATCTCCTTTTATCAATTAATTAGAGTTACATTTTATATTTTCTTAAATAATGTATGTCTTATATATAATATCACATATCATTAATTGCATCATTCATTTCCTCTTTATAAAAAATTATAAAATAATATTTAGTAAAATCGAATATACTTTATTTTGCTTAAATTCATTATTGCAATTTGCCAATATATTTCTTAATTTTGAAGTTAAATCTGAAAAGTTCAGTATAACTTCAATTGATGATATTTTAAGATGACCTCTTTGTTACTATAAAAAAGGGTTAAGCAATTTAATAAAGCTGATGTATAGTGTTTCATGCGTCTTAACAACCAATTCTGCAGTAATAAAATATTGTATCTTAAACTTATAAAAAATAACGCGATCAAATTAGGAAACTGAAAGGGGGGGAATATTATTCACTCATAAACGTGACTGTTACAAGATAGATAAAATACGGAAACGTATTTTTTCGTGGGCTGGTTTTTATAGAAATTGTTATCGTTATCTAAATAAAACGAAAATGAATGAATTACATACAAAAAATTTATGATTGTTCAAATTATTAGGAAAAAAATGTATTAGGACATTTCTTTACCAAAAATAATTAATAAGACATTTTTGGGACAAGCAATTTGACAATTTTTTTGCATAACTTATCATAGTAACTTATCATAGTTAAGTAATTTGATGAAGTAAAATACATCTACTCCTCTGTTCACTTTTAGTCATCCATTATTTCAAAAATAAATTTCACTTTTGCATGTTATTTTCAACATATGAAAACAATATTATTTTTTCTATATCTTATCCTTAATGCTTATTTCTCAAATGATTTTTTTAGACCCAAATGTGACAATTAAAAATGAACCGAGACAATATTTGTATCTATTTACATTACTTTAAAAGCATAAATATCCTTAATTATATTAATTAATGTTGCACACGTGCAAACCAAGTTCCCTTAACATTTCTCCTAAAATCATGAGGCATTAGACTGTTGATTAAATCTGTCTTTTCTTAAATGACTTTACACTAGACCAACTTTTTTTACTCTTTTTCTTAAATAATTGTCATTTAGTTATTAATATTTAAAAGTTTGAAATTAATTGAAGTTTTTTGACGACAAAATTAATTGAAGTTGTATGACATTCTTATTAATTAGATATATATAACTTTATTTTAACATAAATTATTTTACAGTTTGCTTCACATATCTTTTTTTTTTTTGTATCAATCTTTGGAGCTTGATGGCCCTTTACTGTTCAACTTAAAAAATACATTCATATATACCAATATATACCAATTTTTTCAGATAAAAGTAGCAAAAATACAAGAAAACAAGATATATACAGAAATATACATGCTACATATTATGACCTAATTGGTACCTATGCAATTAAAATTTTAAACATATACAAATTAATTAAATTTCATTTTTTCCAATTCCGTTTATTTAATAAAATAATGATAAGAATCAAGTTGCTTGAATAAACAAGAAAATAAATGAAATTATAAGATTAAGACCTAAAATTGAATGATGATATGTGAAAGTTTAAAGTACGGAATGAACAAAAAAAGGCTTATCAAGAATATGGCATTAATGAAGTAGGCGCTAATGATCAAGATGGAAGCACTAATGAACAATATTTAGGTGCTAATGAGTAAAATGATGTTCAAGATGAGGACGCTACTGAACAGACTGATGATGAAGATACAGGCGCGCCTATGAATTGAATGAAGATGTAGATCAACTAGGTGATGGAATAGTTGATATGAACCAACAAATGATGAAAATTCAGACATTGATAGACTTTGTTACTTCTCTCTTTCATTTGAATGATTTTATGATTATTCAAATTTCCGCGTCTCCACCATTTTGTAGTGACAAATCTGCAAGTATGTCTTTCTCCTTAAAGAAAAGGAATTTTGTCCATTTATCGGGGTCTAAAGGGGCGTAGAATGCAAAAGCATGTTTGAATGGAAAAGAATGGTACTTCAGTTCCTTCCGAATGGGTAGTCAATCTATGTCTGGGAGATAACATCCTATTGAGTTCTGACCAAATCTTAAATACCAAAGAATACAGGGAAGGAGAATATTTTTTTGACTTGTTCATGACCCGTTTTCAGCGACAACGAAGTAAGAGTTCCTTCGACGAACATTCAGAGCTCGGAAAAGCCATTCTTCACTGTTTTGATTCAAGCAGTCAGCAGTGAGCAACTTTCACTTCCTGAAATCTCACAACAGTTAATAAAGAACTTCACATTGATACATTACATGACATAATAAAACAGCTTATACGAAGAAGGCACAGCATGAAGTGCCATTCCTATGGACGGTCTACATTTAAAATGCAGCAAAAATCGTTTTTTTTTTTCATCAGAAATTTCCAGCCTTTTTAAAGTACAAAAGATGAGCTTCATACTGATTCCCTTACCAACTATACTTGAGGCATGCATTTTTAAGGTGATTCCATTCAACTTCGATGTTGTGGACAATAGTAATAAGTATAAAAGGATAGTTAACTACTCTGATGGCAGGATGGTGCAACTTCAAGTTATATATGCAGTCTATCGTTAATACAAGAGGAAATTAAGATTGAAACTAAAGTCCCTGTATATTCAATCGATCCGTGTCAAAAATATCCTAAATGGTAATTTGTGTCCTATATGATGTCCTACATGTAACGTGTATTAAGACACATAGGACTCATAGGGGTCCAACTTTTTAAATTTTACATAAGTTAATTTTTAATTTGTTGTCACACCCAAAGTTAAAGTACATAAAAATGAAATGAGGTCAAAGTAAAGAGCACATTTATGAATCATGCCGTAATAGAAGGTATGTGCCCTTTTAGCAGAGTAGCTACATCAAGCTCCTCTTTTCCTATTTTGGCAAATGATGACTTTCCATTCAAAAGGATGCAATGGTGATTCAAGTTACAGTGTAATAACTCGTAGGAGAATTAGAATGGCCAATGCAGCTATCATTCACCATATCCAAAATATCAATTCCTATACCCGGAAAATGTTGTGAGTCTCACGATGCCAGTTTCCATTGCAAAGAGGACTTTTATTTGCTTGCTCTGTTTATATCACATTCTGGTTTCTCCTTGGCATTGCCGAGGCAAGTTAATTTGGGGTCACCAAGAATAGCTACTTCCTTCATTCTGGAAGATCAAGAACCTCATCATCGATTGACTTTACAGAAAAATCATAAACAATAAAAGCAAGTAAATTTGATGGTGCATTTCGGGATTTCTTAAGCGGTATCTCATATTACAAGAAAAATGGAAATGACTGGGACTATTAGCATACTCCAGTAGAAAATAGACAAGCTTTGCTTCCCTACCAACTGCATTTGGGACATGATAACAATAAGCCACAAGTACAACTTATGACAATCCACGTTTCCAGGAAATGTTCCCTGAAAATGACTTCTATAGTGGAAGTAGAGAATACAAGTTTGAAGTGTCATTCCACATTGATTGTATCCTCAAAATCCTCCAACACATCTCATCTTCATCCCCACGCCCATCACCCTACCAGCCCTTACATTTGAAATACCTACTACACCATGAGTTTGATCTAGAAGACAAAATTATTGCTTAATAAAAGTAGAGCATGAAGGGAAAATGACTAACGATATCCTCGAGCAATATGGTTTAAAGACACCCTTTACATATGTCCTGTTTATATTTGAGATAACAAACAGAATTCAATAGAATGTGACGAAAATGCACAAAGTGCAACTCTTACTAGTCATTTGTTAATTAAGTGTTGTCCACCTGAGTTTTTCTAGCCTTCCTTTTTGTAGCATTCTTTCTCCCTTCTGCAGATAAAGGACAAACTAGGCTTTCAACGCAGATTTCCGCTGAACGCCAACTGTCAAAGTAAAAGTTAATAACCTTGGAATATCTGAAAGAGTCATCCTTTGGATTGTATGTCATGATGTTAATTCTTTGATCAAGTGAAGTAGAATAAGTCATGACTTCACTAGATCCAAAACAAACCAAAATTTCACCTTTATTTGATATGAAAGAGGGTGGAAACAGGATATAATTATAATACACAAAAGGATCACCGGGATACTCGATAGTTAACATTTTTGTCCAAGATTCTTTAACTCCATACACCTTCATAACCCAAACATCTACCTGACTAACCATATTATCACAAAAGATAGAAAAGTCACTTCCAAACACTCCAAGTCTCAAAGAAAAATGTCCTATTCCATAGGAGGGCTGCTCCACCTTTCCCCATTTCTCATCAGCCAAATCAATTGAAATAATGTTCCCGTCTTTATGCATATTAAACAAATTGTAACCGGTTTATGGATGAGTGCTCTTGGAGTAGTCGGTCTAGCGCTGAACCTACGTGCCTATGACTTCGTTTCTTAGGAAATTCGCGCAGCGGAAGATCCTGAATTTGAGACTTTCTACACCTAAAATATTCTCTGGTTCGAAAGGACCAGGAAAGATCAGCTGTTCGCTCTTCTTCAAGGAGTGAGGGAGCAAAAGAGAGTAATGAGGGCCATGAGTAATCCAATAAAGTTTTCCATTCACAAACTTGCCCGATATATTTAATAGCTTCTTAATAGGACATTCATCAATACATTTCCAAGAATCACTACGTAAACTATATATTTTAACCTCAACTTGATCCCGACTCCTATATTTCAAAAAAATAGCCACTACCTTATAATCATCATGGACTTCATCATATCCAAAACCATATAAAGGCCAGCAATCTTTCTTCATTAATGTAGGTTTAGAATCTGGCAATTTTTTGTACTTCCTAATTGATGGATTCCACAGAACCAAGTCATATTCCTCAATGGCAAGACAAATCAATCCATTGACAGAACCTACCATCGAAAAATATTTGTGCAATTTCTTGTAGGGGTAATCCAAGTCAAATGCCTCAGTTACAGACTCATAAAGTAAGGAACTAAGAGTAAAATCTGTAAGTGTATACTCATAAAGACCATTCATAGCTGCACGAAAATTCATAGTAAGCAAATGATGGGTGTAATCCTTGTTGCTATTAGTGGATAAGCTGATGGGTGTTGATAAATTCAGTGCTAGAGATCAAAGCAAGCCAAGATTTCGAAACAGACCTGAATTTCAAGAGCGATTTCACTGGTACCCTTGAGAGGATTTCAGTTATGAGTTCTGGTGGCAACACAGGAATTGTCATCAAGACTGAATTTTTCATTGAGAATGGTTTGTGGGGGGTTTTCAGATCTGAGTGTACATGGAAGGCTCCATCTTCCTTGGATTCCATTTGAGTAGCAGAAATTTACCCAATTTTGGTAGTGTTGGATAGTAACAAGTGATGCTTGTATTTCAATTCTTTACTTTCTCTTAATCCTTTTTGCTATTCGTCATAGATGGTGTACTATACCGCTTAAGGTTGCACCATGTTCCATCTTAGACATCAGATAAGTTAACAACGGTACATTTATTTGTGTTATTGCTTTAAATGGACGTTATGACCCTAAATCGAGTAATAATAAAGAGCATTAAGAGACATGGAAATCTTGCATTACGTTTATTTGATTTGCTTAGAAGTTGAATGGAAGCAACTTTGACAACATGTATCACTGGTGTTCGCAGGGAAATCGAACTCGTCTCTTTGCTGAATTTTCTAATGGAAGTGAAAATTGCTAACTGATATGTACTATTGAACTTTCACGACGTGAACAACTAATCTTCTACTACTACTTGTTTGCATGAATTGCAATGAGGAAGGACGGATTTTCTCCGTTTTTACTGTTTCTTGGTTTTTGGTCTGAAAGAAAGAAACTTGGATTAATCTTATCGTTACTTCTCCAAGAATCAATCCTTAAACGGTCATGTCAATATAAAAGTCATAATATACAAACGTGTTCTTTAATTTGATCTCAAAATTGAATGTGCATAAGTAGATATTTAAATTTATATAAAATTGAACAATAAGATATATGTTTGTGTTGTATTGATGTGAAATCCATCAATTAGTCAATTTACGAAATTGCTCATCTCTAGAGAGCTATTGGTTTCTATTGAAATATAGATATGATGAGGTGTCGTATTATGATTGGTTAGTTCAAATGTTAGTTAGAGTCACATGCTTCCATTTTTCTGTTAGGATTTCTGTTTATAGCAACTATCATATTAGTTGTATATTAGTTGTCACAACTTACAGCAAAGTAATCCTCTATATTAGAAATGCTGAAGAAAGATATACATGAAAAGATTCATAATAAATTGGAAAAGGTACTTCCTTCCAATTCTTCTATTATCTCTGTTTCTCTGCATTTCTTCCTCTTCCTTCTTTGTGATAATTCACAAATTCTATATGGTTCAGAGCATTGATCAAAGTACTTCTGAAGGTTTTTAATCTGTATTTTTGCAATTGTTGAAAGCTGTACAATGGTGGAATCACAGAGTTTCAGAGGTAGAAGATAATCCCCATTCGAATCACTAACTCCACTTCATCTTCCAGCGTCAGACCTACCTGGTGTTTCCTTGATTCCTATGAAGCTCACAGGACTCATAAAAATTATGGTGTGGGAGCAATCTTGCGATTAACACTACTAAGTCAAAAACAACTTGATTTTGTTGACGACACATGTGTTAAGCGCTCCGTACAAGGGAGATCTGGCAGTTGATGGAAAGAATGTGGATGCGTTGTTTTCCCTGGATAGTGCCTAGCTTTGCAACCAAGTTGATGACTAGCAATACTTGTATGTTTCTAGTTCGAAGAGAATCTGGAATGACTTCAAGGAAAGGTTGATACTCCATTTTGACAGGATTTTTCACCTCCTCAGGAAAAGATTAGTATATTGTCACAAGGAACTGATTTATGAACAGCTTATTATTCCAAAATGAGAAATCTATGGGATAGTGGCATGTAATGTACCTTCAACCGTCTTGGAGTGTGTTGAATCAAGCACATGCTGAACATGTCACCAGGCCCAGGTTATTGCTGTTTTGATAGGTTTGAATGAGAGTTATAGCTCACGTGATGAGGTTCTATTTTGTTGCGTCCCATCTGTTCCCAATGTGTAAACCAAGCCTATCAATGGCTAATAACAGGAAGAAAGTCAAATGAGGCTAGGAACAACAGCAAGGAGGAAAGACCTCTCCCAATGATGTCAGGAAGTGCTCAAGGACCACATAATTTCAATAATCAGTATGACCAACATCTTTCCACTCAGAATACTCGGGTTAGAATTCACAAGGTAGAAGGATGGACTGTGTTGGTGGGATCCATTGTGGTTTACAAAGGCCCACACCATGAAAGTTGTTTATAGACTTGTAGGATTTCAAGGCAGACTTTAAGAGTAAGAGAAAGGGATCGGATCCTGTGAATGAAGCATATGCAAATAACTCACTTCTGAGTCCTCTGATCCTGGATCAACTCAAACTTCTATTTTCCAAGGAGGCTATTTCCAAAGGATCAATATGAGCCAGTTTACTAAGATGTTTATCTCCTTCTTCCCCTCAGGAACCTGTAGGCTTGAGGCTAATGCTGCAGTTATGAATCCTCTAACTGTTAATGATCGTGGAAATGCAGTGAGATTGATTTATTGATTCAGGGGTCAACACATCACATACATTCTGTAGTATATTGAGTGAATGTAGAAAATTATCAGAATCCAATTGTAATAAAGTGCAGGTGCCAACAGAAATAAAATTCATGTGAAACATATAGGATATGCAGTGATTTTGGGACTCTGCAAGTTTACGCATGTTATTACATTTACATACTTTTAGGTTCAACTTGTTTGTCGTTTCTAAACTAAACCAGGATCTAAAATGTTAGTGTGTCTTTCTTCCTGATTTATGTGTAATGCAGGCTCTCCTTTACACGGAGCGGTGAGTGGGATTGGTAGGAAAATGATGGCTTGTATATTCTCAGACAAGAAGTAATACAACTGTTGGAGTCAACACTCAAAATAAGACCTCAGAAGAATATGAACTTTGGCACCTTAGATTAGGACATCCTTCTCTTGAAAGTATTGCACCACTCCATATGTTGAAAAATAAACTGGGTTGAGACTGTACATGAAGATTTTTTGATTAGTCCTTTGGCAAAAATGTAGACTCAATTTCCTTCTAGTGGTTACTCAATACTAATAAGATGTTTCAGTTCTTGGACATCTAGATGTTTGGGGACCTCATAAAGATCCCACTATGATAGAAAACTTATTCTCTGACTATGTTGATGACTTTAGCAGATTTACATGTCGTTTCTTTACTGCAAACTAAGAAGGATGTAATATGTTTGGTTTGAGAAAGTTTATAATCATGGTTTGTAATCAGTTTTGATTGTGCAATACAGGTGTTTAAGATTTTAGACAATGGGAACTGAGTTCTTTACATCAAGTAAATGATGTTAATCCTCTTTTGGGGTATTATACATCAAAGTAGTTGTTCATATACTCCACCACACAAAATGGTTTGTTTGAAGGAAACATAGCTATACTTGACCCAAATAGAGCTTTAAAAAATGCAGTCCTCAATCATGTTCCTAGTAGGTTTCTGGGGCGAATTTTTGTAACAAAACTAAACTTGCAGTCTACTTAATTAACATGTTACTACGGCTGTATAAATGGACCAATCCGCCTTATAAAATGTTATTTTGGAAAGGCTCCACAGACTAGAACATATAAGAGTATTTGGATGTTTGTGTTTTTCTACTACTTACCAGAGGTGGAAGTTTTGAAGCCAGAGATAAGAAAGTTGTTTTTAATGGTTTTTCTTCCACAACAGAAAGGATATAAGCTCTTGAATCTTGAGGCAAAAATTATGTTCATTACAGGGATGTTGTATTCAGAGAGAGACAATGTTTTCCATTTAAGATCATGCACAATCTGCTGATACAGGGTTCTTGTCCTTTGCTATTACCTTTGTCTATGATAATGTAGATGATGTTAATAATGATGTAAACATGGACCAAGTTTCTTCCAACATGTTCCTCTCCTGAGAATCATGTCATACTCATATTGAAGAGATTTCCAATACCACTGATGGTCTGCAGGAAAGTCTCATAATGAACCGACACAAAGATCGATAGTCCAGTTATGTTGATCCAGAACAGACTGCAGACAATCAAGTCTCCTGTGTGGATCACAAAGATTTTGTTGTGACTCATAAATCCAATCCTTATTCAATCACTAAACCATTTCTGGTTATGATAATGTTCCTCCGGATATAATCTTCTTTGCAAGCTTTTTCAGCAGTTTGTGAACCTCAATTTTTTCAATGAGCATCACAAAGATAAGAATGGAATCGATTTATGAAACAAACGATTAAAGGCTTTAGAAGTAAAATAACACTTGGACAATGTAGACTTACATCCAGGTGAGAAGCAATTGGATCACAATGGGTGTACACAAGATAGATCAGTCTAATGGGGATGTGGCTAGAGATAAAGCCTTCGACTAGTTTTCCAAAAGGTTATACTCAAAAAGAAGGACTTGACTATCATTCCACCTTTTCCCCAGTTGCAAAGATAGTTACCATTAGAACTGTTCTTAGCCTGCAGCTTCTATGGTTTGGGATTGATCTCAATGGAGTTAACAATACCCTCTTGCAAGGTGATTTAATGGAAGACATAATATGCACTACTCTCTAGGCTCCAGGACAGTGGATCTAACGGTCTTGCAAAGCTGAGGAAGTCACTCTATGGTCCTCAGCAACCTTCTAGACACTGGAATATTAAATTCACTGAAGCTATTGAAGCAGGATACTCTCAACGTGTTCATGATCGCTCGTCTTTTTATTAGAAGGAAGGAACTGAAATGGTTTGTGATTTTTAGTATATGTTTGATGATCTTTGATAATGTGAAATAGCTCCAGAATGGTTCAAGAAACCAAAGACCACTACACAAATTTTAAAATGAAGACGTGGGAATGCCTTAGATTGTTTGGGGTTGACATCTTGAGTCCAAAGAAGGGTTATTATTGAATCAAAGAAGTCTGCTTTACAACTATAATTTCAGAGACCTGCACTTGAGTGGGAGCAATCAGACAGTAAGCACTCCTTTAGAGTTCAACCAAAATTGACTATTGTAGAGTTTTGATCAACACACTGGTGGTCTGATGATGTAGAGCTCAGAAGATATTCCAGCAACCAGATTGATTGGTAATTGTTTTCTTTGGACAAGTACCAGACCTGACCTTTGTTTCTTTGTTCAAGTCTGAGTCCAATTCATGCAACAACACCCTAAGGTTTACCCTGGGAGGCATCTTAAATAAGGGTAGTAAGATACATTAAAAGTTCTCCAGGACTTGAGTAACTGCTTAAGAGGGACTGTTGTTTACAAAATCACAGGTATTGTGACTCCGATGGGCGTCAATGCCCAACACACAAGAAGATCAATAACTGGATACTGGTAAAATTGGAAGATTCTCTTATTTCTGACAAAATCAAAGAAGCGCCGACAGTAATTAGGAGTTTCAGCTGAGGCGAGTATAGAAGTCTGACAGCCCTTGTTGCTGACTGACCATCTGGTTAGCAGGATTTACTGTAATGTAATTACACTTTCCATGTGCCACTCCAATTTCGTATTCACCGACAGCAAATCAGCCCATCCAAATAGCTGAAAATCAGTTTTTCATGAGCGTACGAAGCATATCTATTTGATCTGTCATTTCATTCGAGCGAAGGTGAAGTCAGGGTTTCATTGATATTCAACATTTGTCCAATACATGCCGCCTCAGATCTCTTGACAAAGGGCTAGGGGCCAATCAACATCAATCTCCCAGGAACCAAACTTAGTGAGTTTAATGTCTTTCACCCTTCAGTTTTTTTTTTGTTTTGTAAGGAGTGTATTGAAATATAGATATGAATGAGGTGGTCGTAATTATTATTGGTTAGTTCAAATGTTTAGTTAGAGTCACATTTTTCCCTTTTTCTGTATGAATTCTGTTATACTATCAATGTTAGTTGTATAGTTAGTTGGTAACAAACTAACAACAAATGTAATCCTCTATATATAGAGATGCTGAAGAAAAGATATACAATGAAAAGATTCATAATAAAATTGGAATGTAGCTTGCTTCCAGATTCTTCCTAAATCTCTGTTTCTGCATTTCTTCCTTCTTTTTCTTTGTGAGAATTCACAAATTCTATAGTTTCTATTTCATGTGTGATTTTTGGATATAATGAGCTTAAGGATGATTTTAAGGTAAAGTGTTTTTTCAAAATTTGAATTGTGACAATTCAAATCTTGCTTGTCCAACGAGTATGACTACAATTGAGTTATGACAAGTCACATCTTGTTAATGCCAAGATATATAGTCTAAAACTCTAAATAGTGTTGTTGTCCAACAAGTCGAATATTCAATTTGTGACTGCTGATCTTTATTTCAATTAATTATATTTTCCAATTTCATCAATCCACATTTACATCCTATTTACTGCATCTTATACATTTTAACTCCTACAATTAATAATTTTAACATGACATGATACATCAATTAGGCAAAATATTCATCATATAAAATAAAAGTAATCCAAAATTACATAATCAAAATAGTAATTTTAAGGTGTCATTCAACAACAATATTTGTTTAAAAAATCCTAAAAATGATTTCTACGATGTTTGGTTCTTCATCAGAAAAAGAAACAATCTATATTAATTGACAGACAAAGCTAATGATTATACTCCAAAAAATAATTTCAATTCAAGTTCTCTACTATTTTGACTAGTGCTACCATTCCACACACACCTCTTGCCCTATGATTCTTGGAGAAAGGGTTTTAATTTTTATTTCTATTGCTCATTTAATGAATATTTATGGGTTAAATTATCCTTAACTATAACCTAGTTTCGTAAAAAAAAATGTTTTGGCTAGTCAATTTGCTATTTAAAAATGTAATCGCCTTATGGCTTAAATTTTCACTTTAGCATATTGTAAAAAAACTTCTTTCATTAGTTTCTAAACATTTTTAAAGTGCTTCGAATTTAGTTGACAATCTTTATATCTATGTAATGACTAACCCGTATTCCATCCATATCAAATTAATAGACTCGTTAACTACTACATTATAACATTTGTTGATAATTTATTTCTATATAATATCTTAATCATTTTTTAAACCGCCTTCAATGTGTTGTTAATAATTCCAATCATCAAATGAAAATGCATAAGAATCTATCATGTTAAGCTCCTCCACGTCTATGTAATTCCCTTCTCTAGTGTAATTAAAAGTCAAAATCATTTTTTATCACTCAATGTCTAAAATTTGTATTAGAGCCTCAATTAAAATCGAATCGTATACTGCAGAGTCTATTTAGGCATGGAAATTCCAATAAAAAAAAATTTCATATTCAAAGTTCTAATCGAAACTTTTAATTAAAAGTGAAGCAGCCCTATCACTGCACTACAACCTAACCTTAGTCCCATGTACTTGGCATATACCTTGAATATAAACACCTATATATTTCATCACTAACGTGACTAGCACAAATTTGAGATCCTTTAAGAGTACTAGACATTCCCAATCAAAGAAAACTAAGGGGGGGGGGAATGGAAAAGGACAACAATCTTTATAATAGATACAAGTGCAAATGTGTCATAATTCTATTGGACCAACATGATAAATGATGTCTCCTATCCATTCCCAAGTGTACATAGGGTGTGTACCTATGATTTTGGTTATTTTTATACTTTGAAATAAATATTTTGTAAATGGTGTGATAATCATACATACATGAGCACCACTCCTTGTCAACATTGAATAAAAATCTTGTGTTCCCTTTTTTTGGTAGTATTTTGAGAGTGGTGTGTCGTAGAACATGCAGGTACTTCCACAAAAGCTCACATGGACACTCACATGGGTGATAATTAATCCCCTCCATATTTATTTGGTTATTTAAATTTTATCAATAAATTTAAGTTATGTCATACATATATAGTATTCATGTAAGAATTTGTTTAAAAGTAAAGTTTAAAAATAAAAGATTTTTTTTTTAAATATTGTAATTTTAGTTTAAAGATGTTTAGTGTATATCCCTCTTAACTTAATTCCATGATGTGGAGAATGTATCATTTTATATATAAAAAGTAAATCATTTTAGGACGACTAAAAAGAGCAAGACACTTAAATAATTAAATTGACACGGATAGAATAGTATTACCAAATGAAAAGGGGGAAGAAGGGAAGAAAGAGCTAGTACAACAGCTTTCACAACTATGAGGAATTAGCAAAAATGAATCTAAGATATAAATTTGATTAATTTATCTTTTAACTCATTAAAATTTTAAAATTATAAGTTCGAATATTCTTATAAAATCTTATATATATATATAAATATATTATTAATATCTATAATATTGATATTCCCTGTGAAGTTATTGAGAAATCGATTGAACTCATTATTAATATTGTTTGGTCAAGCAACCTATATATTATCATAACATGAGTTTTATTTTTAGTTGAAAAAAATTCAAAGTATTACCAAAATACTTTTATTTTTTCTAAAAGAAAAGTATAATTTTCTTTTATATTTAGGTTATTCTTTCTTTACAGGAAAAAATTGAAACTTCATAAATTGAAATGTCTCTTCTCATATCAGAATAAAAACAACAACAAGAACTAAAACAAAAAACAGCCCCATACTCTACTGCTCGATTCGGAGTTTCGATTCTCTTCGGACCGCAGCTCTTCGTCGCATTTTCCTTTCTCTCTTCTTTCTCGGCCATCCCCCTTCGTCCTTGCCGAGTTCCTGTTTTTTTTCGGAACTTCCTTTTCTTTCGCGTTTTCATCTTTTTCTTTCTCTGTCCCCTCCATTGACCCACCCCCTCTCCACTCCCCCTTTTTTCCCCCGTTTTTTCTTTTCCTCTTGCTTTATTGTTTGCGTTTATGACTTGAAATTATAAGTTTCGGCATGATGTATTGAATCTTTTGAACCAATAGTTTAATCTGACCTATATATCAATTCAATTTTTTAATAAAATGACATTAATTGAACTAACATACGTTGAACTTATAAATGAAAAAATCAATAAATCGCTCAAACTTCAACAAATTAAGCTAATCATATCTTCACGCACTATAACACTTAACTAATATCGGTAAAGACTTTAACACTCTTTATTAGTGTCAATATCTCATGCCGCTAAAAGTTATTTTTGTTTAGTGAAGATCTAATTTTTCCATCCGAACCTTGTTATAACCTAAATGTAACCATCCAAACAAAGCTCACCAAACTTATTGCTTTCTTTTTTCACACTGATGACATGAACATTTTACTTTAGTTTTTATCAACCTATTGACTTTAGCTTGATTAAACTTCACATTCTTCCAAAGCAAGTACCAACTCTCAACTAAAATAGTTTCTAAGCATGATTTCTTAATTGAACTAATTTTACAATTACCAACATTTGGTGCTTTCTGGTGGGCGGTGGCTGCGTTTAGATGAAGTTTAATAATGCTAAAAGAATTTATTAAAAATAATTAGTTTGATTAGGATTGATGTGGGGAGTAATTAATTACATGAAAAGAGCAGGTTACATTTCAACAGCCAATGTCAGATCAGACTTTTCCAAGCACTACATTTTTACAAATGCTATCTAATTATTAAAGAAAAGTTTTTGATAAATAATTTTAATCGAAAATGTGAGTCAATATAAATCTAAGTAATAAAAAACGGAGGAAATAGTAATGAGACTATCAATAAGTGGTATACTAGTACTAATTATACTATTAACTTAACTATATGAAATTGTAAAATAACAATTCCATAAAATAATGTTGCTATATATCTAAGTGATGATAAAGCAAATTATTATACGCTTAGAGGTAAAGCCTGAATAACCTATGATGCCTAATAAACCATATACTAGTGCATTGGGATACAAATATGAATTAGTTATGTAAAAATCATCATTATTATGTGAAACTATAGGGTAGGCCCCTTAAAAAATTATAATAATCTTCCCTTTGTCACATAAATCTCTCCTCTAATTTAGTTAATCCCCCTTCTTGATCACTTTTCTTCTTTTAAAAGATAAGTCAACAACACCAAACTCTACTGCCATACGTTTACAAGTAAATGTACCATTTTACAATACATCATCTTGAGTAGACCAATGAAAAATAATTTCTTTTTAATTAATAAAATTTGGGATTGGCTGAGGTGGTATAGGGAAAAGTGGCAGAGAATAATTAAGTGAAAAAAGGAATTCTCCACTTGTAAATTTCAAAGTAGTCACTCTGTTAATGATGATCCCTAAATGTCGTTTGGTAGGAAACTAGTTCATGTGTTATGATATTAATATCAGTATTTATTTAGTAGGAATTTTGTGTTTATATATAATAATATTTTTTATGAGAAGATATTAGTAATATTATGAGATTAATCTCTATAAAGACAAAATCATCTCCCCAAATTTTTTTATTTATATTTTTAATTTTATATTTTATATTTGTTCTAATAAATTCATTTAAATTAATTAACTTGTCAACTTTATTATTTAAAGAGAGATGTTTGATGCGAAATAAATTAATATAGTATTGAAAATGTGAGTTATTTAATATTTTACTGATTGAATATATATATATACACACACATATACATATCTCTATGTGTGTGTGTGATTTTCTAATTATTTGTATTTTAAACAATTTATATAATTGTATACATATTAAAACTACACCTTCAAATTTTTATGTATATATGTAGATGGTTTATTCGATTTTATAAGTATCACTTACGGTCTTTTCGGCTTTAAAAATAGATAGTCTATCTTTTCTTAGTTGAAAATTGATCAGTCAATTTATTAAGATGATAATTATTTACCTTCAAATAATTCAAGTGAGAAAATGACAAACATGCAAATAAAATAGTTTTTCCCCTAGCTAGGTAGAATGCCACAAAAAATAATATTGTCGACAATTATCTATTATGACCTAATTATATAAATAAAAAAATATTTTAATAATTTAAGGATATAATTGAAAAGAAGCTTTTTATAGAGTTTTAATCCAAACATAAGACTAGTTAGGAATTAATGAATTAAACACTTGATAAAAAAAAATTACATTATTTATGCGATACTAATTTATGCATTATTAATCTCTATATTACTGATCTCAGCTTTATTATTCTTTGTACAAAATAACCCCCGAAAGTGTTATATAAGCCGACTAAGTTGAGTTTGAATGGATGAATTAAATTAGATAAATAACTTTAAAAGTATGTGCAAATTACAAAGCCATATATCTTGGCAATGTGAATGTCATATTGGACTTTTTTTTTAATGACAACCGACGCTCATTAGTTTTATTTATTTGGTATATATTAATAATAATAACTATAAATAGAAGTAGAAGAAGAGTAGAAAAGGAGAAGATAGTTCACACAGCTAAGAAAACAAAGACATTGTAATCAAAATCAATGGGTGAAATAGATAAATGTTATGAAGAAATGCCTAAATTTCTAAATTTGATGGCTTGTGTTGTTGAAAGAGTAGCAGAAGGAAATGATGTGAAGAGTAGATCAAAAATTTCTATATTTGATGGACTTAGTAGGCCTACAATTTCTGTTCAAAGTTACTTGGAGAGGATATTCAAATATGCAAATTGTAGCCCTTCTTGTTTCATCGTCGCCTATATTTATCTTGATCGATTCTCACACATGCAGCCATTGTTGCCCATCAATTCTTTCAATGTTCATCGCTTACTCATTACAAGCGTATTGGTTTCGGCTAAATTCATGGATGATATGTGAGTTCCTTCAATTCCCTTTCTTTGCAAATTACATACATTTCACATAATATCATAGAGATACCAATCACATTATATATATATATATACGCAAAAAAAATAGACCAGAGCTAATAGGGGGGAAAACAGAGTTTTGCTTCACAACTTTCTATACTTGAAAAAAATTCATTTTACTTTTTTTTTTTATGACTCATGAGATGATATGTTTAAGATCATAAATTTTAAGATTTTTTTTAAAAAAAAATATTGTTAATCAGATATAATTGTCAAATAAATTAAAAAGATTGGAGTAATTGTTTACTTTGTAATGTGAGTAGTATAACAGGTCAGATAGGATGATGACTATAATGATTTGATTTTTAGAAAATAGATACTTTAGAAATAACTTTCTTAATTATAATGATTTGTTTTTGGTTCGTAATAAGTTATTGTAAAATTAATTAAGTTAAAACTAATTATTTTAAAATGAATTATCTTATAATTATGATATAAATAATTAAATATTAAAATTTTATTTTTTAAAAAACTATTTTTTATTATTCAAAATTATTATTTTATGCGTATCACGTACAACTACCACGGTCCCCTTTAAGGACTGGATTTGAGAATGCCCATAGACAGGTAGATTCCTGCTGTTAGCTTTTTTTTTCAAAAAAAAAAAAAAACTTACATCTACAAATACTATTACAAATTAGTGAAAGTATGTGTAATTATTTTTGAATAATAAAAAATCATAAAAACCATTACCTTGAAATTGGTGCCACACAGTATGAAAACTCTTGTGAAAGAGTAGTTTGTAAGTATCATGTATCCCGACTTTGACACAATAAGTTAACTTACTAATTCTTCCAATTTCGTTGACCTTACATCATTAATTCCTTAAACAAATTGTTAGTGTCTAACCTAAGGAATTATCTTTACCTATACTAATTGCTTTGTTTTTTAAAATTAAAAAAAAGGCACTTAAAATGTGAAGGCTAAAAATACAAGGTAATAAATATCCTATCTTCAGCCTAAATTTTAATAGATAAAATTTATTTTGTATCTACATTAAGAAAAATGTAATAAATATTTGATGGAATAATCGAAAAGCATGCGAGCTAATCGGGTACATCGCAATTAATTTTTTTTAAAGCGTACAAGGTACATTTAGATACCAAGTTGCCGACGCCGTCCTGAAGCAAAAATAGTGTCAAATAAGAACATGTGAATTTTGGAAATGTCCATGTTTCAAATCCAGACAAAATCACATAAGATATGATGTGCTGTCTTTTGTCTGCTGACCTTCGTAACATTTTTACGTGGCTATGAATTATTTCATTAACATAAAGAATAAATTATAAAGTTGAATTATTTTTATTATAAAAAAAAAATATTTTTTTAAAAAAGTATAAGTATCACTTTAATTTATGTTTGTAATTCCGCAGGACCCTTTATAATTAATGTTTCGTTCTTATTACGTGTCCTGAATTTATTTTATATATAATTTTCTATCCCGTTTCGGCCAACGTGGCACTATCTTGTAGATCCAGTATGTGTTGATATTTTTTTCCAAGTTAATGCTATGTAGGCCGAAAAGGAATAGAAAATTATTTATAAAATAAGTTCAGAGGGTAATAGCATCTTAGTATAGTATAAGTGTGTCTCTGAGATTTTGAGAATAGGTTGAGGGGTTTTTTACCCATGAATTAATAAAAAGAAATTTCTATCACATAAATTATTGAAATGCAAATTAATTAAGTTTTTGTGTGGCTATAAATTATTTTATTAAGAGTGAAAGAGTAATAAATATTGCTTGCTTATTATACTAATAAATAAAAGTTTTTATTAACATTAATATTAAATGTCATATAATCTACATTAATAGGATTAGTGCTTTGTGAACAATACATAATTATAATTTTTTAACTATGCCTAGCTCTGTAGCTTTGACATTTTCTTTTTTTCGTCGGCTGATCTTCTATTTTGTTTTTGGTTTTTAAAAATAAAACGAAAAAAATGATTTGGTAAGTGGAATATCCAATTGTAGATCTGAAATCTTGATTTTTAGAAAGGCATTATTAGCTGTCATTCAACTCTTTGCTATTGTCACTAATTAAATTACAATTAATTTGCTTTTTTAGTAGCTTTCAACTTAATTCCTTGATGTGAAGTTTATAATCAGTGATCCTCCACTACAGGCACCCCCCCCCCCCAATATTTAATTATATTTAAGATCTATTTGTCCTACTTAACATAATTATGATTTTTAAGGCACTATGACATTTTAACCTAAAATGTTAAATTAGATGGAAGATTGTTTAACAGATATTAGATGTACGTGCATTCAAATTTCTCATAATTTAAATGTTAATGCTTTGAAAAAATAAATAGTTTAGTCATTTTTTTTTTAGTCTCAATTAATCTGAATTCACTTCGGTAGATCTAATGGCCTTAGGAGTTAAAACAATGTTCCCTATACAAAAATAACTTTGTTTCTCCGATTCAAATGTAAAATGTCTAATTGAGAATATAAAAAAAAATATTCACCATAAAAATTTGAATTTTCGCGATAAATATTTCAATTGTCTTGAAAGTTGAAAATGTTATGTTTTTTTTTTCTTCAGATTTTACAACAATGGTTACTATGGGAAAGTAGGTGGAATAAGCACAAGAGAGATGAATCTACTAGAATTGGACTTCTTATTTGGAATAGGGTTTCAATTAAATGTGACTCCCACAACGTTCCACACCTATTGCTCTTATCTCCACACTGAGATGTTGATGCTTGAAATCCCAATGCCTCTCAAAATTGTCAACCAACAATATTGTTGTGTTAACAACGATGAATCCTCCACTCACGAGCTAGACGTTTCACAAATAATACAATAAATATAGACTAAATTTTGTCACTAGCTAGGTCAAGATTCTATACTACTCCTTGGCCGGCTTTATCTAGTTGTAAACAAGAATTAATAGTTTTTGCATCAACTGTGGATTCTTCCATGTTCACTTTTTTGAATCGTTTTTCTTTGTTTAAAAATGAGTTTTGCGGCAGAAATTGAAACTCAATTAATTTGAGATTTTGAGTTAATGATCGTTTTATTAGTCATGAGAATAATAGAGTTAGTAACTTCAAATATCATAAGACAATGTAACATATTATAACAATTTTTTAGACACTAATGCAAATGGGCGAGTCCAAAAGTTGTCCATTTTGAGGCCGGACTCAACAATAAAGTGTTTCACCTAATTATCATACAAATATTTATAATACTTTTTCTTATAAAAATACAACCTAGATCCTTCTTTTATTTTTATTTTTTTCAAAAACTCATCACCACTCATAAATGTGCCTACACGACGTTTGATTGGGAGCTATTATAAACTAAGGCATCTAATCCTTTTTTTTTCTTTTTCTTTATGGAGGCATCTATTTGATTTTTTGTCACATAAGGCTATTTGGATTTAAGGAGCACAATGAAAAATCAAAATCAATGTTAGCTTTAAGATTTTACGTTGAGTTGAGAAAAGTGAAGCACTCAAAATCCAAAAGGATCTCATCTTTTGTCTTTATTTGGAAATTTATGGTGTGTTATGTTGTTACTATATAATTTTAAAATTATTTCAAAATTATAGGAAGATTTCTTAATAAAGAAAGACGAAATAAGATTCTAATTTTATTTAAAATACACCACATTATTCTACTTTTAAAATATAGCAACAAAAATCGCATATTTTCGACAAAATTCAGAATATTAAAATTTTGAATATCTTTCCTTTTATTATACATTCTTCGTTCACTTTTATTTGTCCTGCTATGTTTTCTGAAAATTGAGTTAACTAATTTTTAAAATTAAATTAGATTACATTTATTCGATATATTAAACAAAAAATTTAAATATTCAAAAACTATACGGAAAGTACTATAAATTGCAATTTTTTGCATATCAATTTGAATAAAAAAAATACATCATACAATATTAATCAAAATTCTCATCGTTTGACTCTAAAAAAGAAATCATGACAACTAAAACTTGACGGAGGAGTATTAAAAAAAATATAACATGGGTAATATGAACATAAAGTCGTAAATTATACAAATTGATGATTAGTAAAAGCAAATTAAATGTAGTTCAAGTACTCACGAGGCATTATTAGATTCTAAACAATAAGAAAATTTGAATAGACAAATGTATTGAGAATTATAATTAATTAATGTGCTAATTACATTCTAGATTTAATTAGTTAGCTTAGCTGATTTATTAGTTTCTAAGAAGTCAGTTAGTTAGATTTTTCTGTTTCTCCTTTACAGCTGGAATTCTCGTGTATATAATATACCTCAACCAGTAATCAAAGGAATCACAATTTTTCATTCAATCCAAAATCACAATTTCTGCATTACTATGGGTTGCAGTTGAATGAGTTCATCTGAACTCCACCATTAACGTGTAAGTTTTTATAATCAATAAATTTGACATTGATGAAACGTTGAAGTTAAATTCAAATTTGTGAAATCGAAATCATTTTGACCCTATTTTTTTAGGGGCTTATATCTCAAAACATATGTAACTTGTATAGCATGTATATATTAGGTATAAAATGGATGCAGATGACATACATAGCATATATACTAGAAAGACATACGACATACACTATATATATATAAAACATGTAAAAATTAGGCAAATCACATAGTATAAGGGACAAATTACTTTCTATCCCTACTCTTTCACTATTTACCAAAAATCTCCTTTTTTATATTAATCCGGATACATAATATTGCAGAACGATACTTAAATTATAGCGGAAGGATACTTTAATATTTAATCTGTTGTTATCAGTTACAGCGTAAAAAAAGGGATTACATTTATCCCACGTTTCACGCGGACGTTTAACAAATTTAGCGTTCAATCTGCATAAACTTCTAACTGATTTAGGACGTTAGTGAATTCAAATTGTGAAACCTTCACATTGTTCTTCGAAAAAAATACGCAAAACTTGTTCAAAAAATTTTGGAACGCAATTTGTGAAGATTCAAAAATGAATATTTCTATCTTGTTAAGACATTCTGGAACATGAGAAAGTGATGTTATATACGAGCGATATAAAAGTGATGGGATAGTGGTTGGGGAAAATATTTTGTTCATGAATCTTATTTTAGCAATTGCGGCTAAGTTGGGTATTGATGAATCGAAAAAATATCGAGCTTAGATATGTTGTTGAAGGTAATTCATCTCCATTGTGTATTCATACTGATATGAGGTTGAAATTGTACATAGAAATTAAGAAACATGAGGTGGGATTCAGAATGTATCCTCTATGCATTGATACATCAGATAAAGGTGTTGAGATACTAAATTTCAATGCAACAACAGGTGCAATCGTGTGTGTTGAGGGTGGAAAAAACAACGCAAAGAATCTAAGCATTGTTGAATCAAAAATTGGTAATACATATTAATACCAGAAATGGAGGTGGAAAATTCTATCTCAGATACCAATATTTCTGTTGTGAAAAAGAAGCAAATGTACAGGGATAAGGCAACTCTGAAGGCGGTAATAGAAAATTACAAAATAAAGAATGACTTCAATTTTAAAGTTAAAAGATCTGATAACAAAAGGTATGTTATACAATTATATGATTATGTTCCTAACAATATATATTTTGTTTGTAATATGTTTACCATTATACATTAATATTATTTGTTATGTGTACTCGTGTGTAGAATGTATCTTGTTCATTTTGATGTTTTTCTGGTTATGAATGTATAAATTAATAAAGGTAGATGAAAAAAGTTTAAGAGTAAGTTTGTGATTACTTTACAGAATAAAGAATCATAATGTGAAAGTATCAGTTTTATCTTGTTACTGAAATAATGTATCGTAATGTACTTTTATTTTTATTTATGTATCAGTACGGTCAACCTGATCAAATAACAAGTAAATGTTATGTAATTGCAGCTACGTATCAGTTTGTTATTCAGATGATTGTTGTTGGAAATTGAAGGGCTCTGTTAGAAAGAATTCAGAGACATTCATAGTGAGATACTTTAATAGTGAACATGCATGTTCATTGAGAATAGCGTATTAAGTAAGGTAAAAGCTACTGTTGGGTTTGTTAGTGGTGTGAGAGCTCCAAAATTGGGGAATCATAAAAGGAAACATACTTCGAACGATATAATTGAGGATATTAAGAAAATGTATGGCGTTGAGATTTCTTATCAGCAAGCATGGCGGGCTAAAGAGCGTGCATTGAAAATGATAAGGGGTAAACCTGCTGATAGATATAGAAATATGCCAAGATACATATATATGCTGAAAAATGTGTATCCGAATTCATATATAAGGATGCACAAGTCTGAATACAACGAATTTATGTATCCTTTCATATAATTAAGGCCAATGATGAGAGGAACTGAGTTCTGTAGGCCAGTTGTTGTTGATGATGCTTCACATCTTAGTGGAGCTTATTGAGAGGCATTTGTATCTGCTAACACACTCGATGGAGCAGGTATGACATGTTGTTTATGAATTTATCTATTTATTAACTTAATAGTTAAGACATTATTTATTCTATATTGTTTTGTGTTTCGATGTTAAGGTTGCATATTTCCTTTGGCATGCGGAATTGTTGACATGAAAAATGGTTGTTCATGGACATGGTTCTTTCAACAGTTTAAGAATGCATTTGGTGAGAGGAAAAAAATGTGTGTTGTATTTGACAGAAAAGCATAAAGAAAGGTGTAAGTATTGTTTATCCAACTGTTCTTCATTTCGCATGCATATGACACCTCTGGAAAAATGTTTGTTCAAAATTTAGGAGAAGCATGACCATTCTAAGTGACCTGTTTTACTCAATGACAAAGGCTTATAGAAAAGAGAATTTTGAAAAATTGATGGCTTAATTGGATAAAATAGATGAAAGTAAAAAAGTATCTTCAAGATGTTGGGTATGAAAGGTTGTCTAGGTCTCATGCAACAATGAACCGGGGATGAACGATGACTTCAAATATAGTTGAATGTACCAATGGTTGCCTTGTTGATGCACGACAACTACCTATCATAGACTTTTTGAAAGAAGCTAAAATTCTATTTGATTCTTGGAATTGAAAAAATAGAGAAATAGTTTCTTATACAAAGGAAACATTAGAGAGGAGATTTGAAGAAATATTAATTTTAAACGCGTCAAAAAGTGCAAATATGAAGGTACATATTTGTATTATCTTTATTATATTGTTGTTTAACCCCCAAAAAACGTGTTAAATATCTCTAATTTGTAAATAATTGTAGGTTGTTGCTCTTCTAAGTTTATTTTTTCAGTGTATGAAGGTGTGATAAGATACATTGTTTGTCGTGAGGGGAAAACTTGTTCATGTGGTAGATTTAACATGACGAGATACCTCGTCCACATGCAATAGCCGTTTTGAAAACAGATATACACTCCTACTGCTCTGACTATTACAAATACAATGCATTAACAAATACTTATGTAGTACCAATGGAACTAATGCGAGACAAAAGTGATTGAATAGCTCTGGATTGTGTTTTGGAAGAAGTTGTCTTGCAACCTAGATATAAAAAGATGTCAGGTAGACCAAGAAAAAAGAGAAAGAAAAATCCAGATAAAAAGCTAACAACAAAAACTAATTGTTGTGGACGTTGTGGACAAGGTCACAGTATAAGAACATGTACCTTCTTTCCAAAAGATTCTTGATGATTATTTTTTTTCTGTTTTATGCTTCATGCGTAATAATATTTTCGGATATTTTTAATTTGCTAATAAGATTTGAACTATTTCATTTGATGTATTTATAACTTTATATGAATGTTACAAGATACAAAAAGTGTAGTTATACTAAATATATCGATTTTGATTGTCTTATATCAAGTGTAATGATATTGATAACTTGTTTAGTCTCATTTCCTCCCGGGCATTTTTCTTCTCATTTGTTTTTCTTTTTGTATACTTTTGTAAAGTTAAAATACTATTTGAAACATCAACGTTAAGAGCAAAAATATTATCCTTTTCAAAACAATTTAGATAGTCATAGTTAATTTTATTTTCGATATCATTCGACGGTCCAATTGACGTTGCACGAGATCCTTCATCAAGAACTTCCTTTTTCTCCCACTGTACGTATGAATGCATGAAAAATGACTTTATCAGAAAAACAATCTTCTAAACAAATTAAAAAGTTCAAGGATTTAAATCAACAACTCTGTGAAATGCTATATTCACCGTTTGTTTTTAAATGTCCATAAGTTTCATTTAGAAGATGACATCTCCCATAGAGAAAATTTATTGATAGTATCAATCACTATGATATAATTAAAAGCATAAACCTCCCAATCAAGAGAGGAGAAAATGACAAACAAAAAATTGTATACGTAGGAGGAAAGGGTTTACCATTGAAGAACAAATAGAGTGGCGTAGCCACACTAGTGTCAGGGTGTCCAATTAAACATCCTTCGTCAGAATATTATATCGTATTGCACTACTAGCAATTTTTTTTAACTTTGTAAGAAGAGTAGATTCACTTTAGCACTTTGACACCCTTCGTGAAAATTTTTGACTCCTCCACTGAAAGTGTACTGGATCATTAATGGTAATGATTTAGGAAAAAAAGAAGAGAGAAAAAAGAACACTTAGGAGAAAGAAGGAGATAAAGATTGAATGTTTTGGGGAATTAATGATAAAATAAAAAGTTTAATATTACTCATCTTTAGCGTCTTGGGTTAAATGGGACAGGTCATTAAAAGTTTTAAATGGATATATATTTAATTCTTAAAATTTTGGCTAAAATACAAATTACATGTCAGCAAATTTTAGTGAAAAAAAATAATTGAATACGTTGAGTGACTTTCTGTGCAAAAAAGTAATAATTGAGTGACTTTTGAGTTGAAAATGAAAGTTGAGTGACTTTCTGTGAGAAAGAGTTGATAGTTGAGTGATCATCAAAGTTATTAATTCAGAAAATTTACAATACCCAAATATTACTCATATTTAAAATCACTCTCTCATTCCATATTTGATGTGCTATTTAGGGCATCTCCAATCCTACCCTCTGTTTCACTCTCCAAATATAGAGTTTTTTATTTTTTCAGACAACCAAACTCCAAACCATTTTTTGTTTGACTTACTAAAGAAAGATTTTTTCTCTTCTACAATCTTATATTATATTTCTATTTCATTTTATTTTCTTATTTCATAATTTTAAATCATTTAATTTCTTTTCTCAATATTACGTTATATAATTTCATGTGTGTGATAAACATTTTAATTTTTTTCAAAAAATATATAAAAGTATATTTTATTCTTAAATTTTAAAAACATTAAATTTCAAGAAAATATGCTAGTGATGGACAAAATTCTAATGAGATGGAAAAATAAATAACCATAAGCACTTCATTTGAAAATTATTATGTTGTTTCTATTAAACGATCTATAATGCATACGGAGTTCTAAATGAAGAATTCATCTCCTTATTTTTTTTATGTATAGCTAAAAGTTATTTAAAAGAGATTTTAATCTATTACCATTCCGTAGTTTGGCAGTTGGAACACTTATGATATCTTCCCAATTGTTGCATTAAGATCATGTTAACCCTCAATTTATATTTGCAGTATAATACATGTGTTATTATTCGTTGTAGGAATTCATTCCTCAAAAACGTGACGGTCTTATAATATTGCAAAACGTGGTTGTAAAATTCGAAATACACGTTCAAAATCTTTTCGGAATTAATTCTTGTTATTTCGATAATTATTTACAGTATTGTATTGTATTTTATCTTGTATTTAAATTATCTGTTATTGTATTGTATAATATGTTGCTTTAACTTAGCATATTATGCATTTTTTATTTTTAAATTATTAAAAGTTTTCATCTTATCATTTTAATTGTGTTTATCTTCATCGTGACACCTTCCTCATACCATCCCCCAACCTCTATCCTTGCTGCCCCCTTAGCCACCCTTTCCCTCATAAGAGGAAGGAGGAAGACAGTGACGAGGAGGAAAGAAGAGAGGGGGGGGAAAAGAGGAGAGGGACAGGGAAAAGAATAGGCATAGAGTATGAATATTAGATATTTAATTAATGATATTTATCTATTAAAAAATAATTGTTAATTAGAAAGTAATATAAATAATCAAAAAATAAAAAAGAGAATGCTACTATTTACCTCTCTATATTTGAAGAATAGAGAGTGATATAAAGATTGGTTGGAGCGTCCATTCTCTACTTTATTCTCCAAATATAGAAAATGAAGAGTAAGTAATAGAAGAGTTAAAAATAGAGTTTAGTGAGAGATGTAGAGATTGGTCTTTCTAAGTGGGTCATTGAAAATTGGAGCCTTCTAAATTGACAAGGCACTATAAATTAATATTACGGAAAAGGAAAAAAAAAAAAAAAAGCAACAATATTAACTTTTTTTAAATGTGTTATGAAAAACAAAGTATAGTTTCTTTTATTTCAATTTTCTTTAATGAGGTAAAATCTATTTAAGAAAATGTCAAGTAAAAAGAAATTATGATTCATATCAATTAACAATAATTTTCTAGCATAAGAAGAAATAAGCGGTAGATAAATTGGAATTTCAATAAATAAAAAAAATAAATTCAATAATAAATATTGTATCAACCATGGGTTTTTAAGGCGAGAAATGTGCTAACTAAAGAAAAAGAAGGCAAAATATCGAGTTGGGAATAATAGAGAAAGAGGGAGCCGCTATTTGTTTGTTTTGATTCTAAAATCCTCTTGAAACTTTTTTTTTTTCATCAAAATTATACTTAAACAAACCAATCCAAAATAATAAACAAAATGTAAAATAATAATTTTATTTCTAGGGTAAGTTTAGTAGTCAAAATCAATATGTGATTTTGTACAATTCGATTTAATACAAAAATAAGATTTCATCTCTACAATTCATCACTAACTATTGACAAATTTGCCTAACTTGAAAATATCATTTTTCCATGATGAAATGGTTATTTGAATTCAATCAAAATGAAATGGTTATTGATCATATTTTGTAGTCTTTTCATTTTCTGTTAATTTCTATGCATGTGAACAAAACATCTCAAAGTTTATTATCAACCCTTTGTACACAAAAGATCTATATAAAAGATGCATAAAAGTGTCTCATACGATAAAAATCAATTCTTATAATATACTAATAAAGAAAAATAATTAAATAAAATAAATAAAGATTCAAACTTAAAAAAACCTCATGACCACAAATACGTAAGTATATGTGAATTGGTCAGAGGCCACCAACTTTAACTTGCCAATGTAATTTTCAATAATAAAAAGAAAATAACATTAATAGGAAAGGAATATTTTACCAAAAAGAAAGGAAAAACCAAATTAACAAATTTAAACAAGCTTAACATTATATTCATATGAGCGGGGGCGGATCCATACGGGTTCATCTGAACCGATAAAAAAATTACAGGATACATATAAGGTAAATTTCATAAATATATTTTGAATCCATTATATTAAGGAGAAACTTAATAGCATAGTGGCAGGTCTCTTTGAAGTTAAATTTCATGTCAAGAGTTCAAATTTCTTTATTTTAATTTTTTTTAGTTTATTTCTCTGAACCACTGAACAAAAATCCTAAATCAATTTTTTTCCATATATTTCACTTTTTTTTAGTTCTTTTTTTTCAAACCCCCTAAATAAAAATTCTGAATTCAACAATTTATTTATTTCACTTTTAATTTTTTTAATTAAAAAATTGGTTAAAAAAACCCTAAATCCACTATTATACGAGGTTTCTCATAAACGAACAGAAATAAAACCATCCAAAATACGCCATATTTAATGCTAAAACTATCGAGGAAAAGCTCAAAATAGTCTCTCACCTTTGGGCTAAGGCTCAAAGTGATCCTTGAGTTTTCAAATGAAGCACTAATAGTCCCTCATGTTTGCAATATTAGTGCACTTTTGATCCTCTCGTAAAAATTTGCCTATTTTTTCACATTAATTTTATCCAAAATTTTATATAAGGAATGTCCAATCATCTTTATACACACACATATATATATATATATATATATATATATATAAAATAGAAATAATAACTCTATCTGAAAGAAGATGATAAGAAAAACACGTTTTGTTCACTAAAAAAATTACTGCATCTAAACTCAAAACATCTTAACATATGAATTTGCAGGAAAAGAAAATATTGTACTATTGCACGTGAAATTATCGTGATAAGCCTCTTGACTTTATCTACAATATAATTTCTACTAAACAAAATAAAGTGTTTTTCTTATCACATTTTTTCATATGGAGTTGTTATTTTTACTAAATAGATAAAATGATTATTGAACATCTCATACATAGGTTATGAATAAAATCAGTGATAAAAAAATCGGTAAAATTTTGGAGAAGGACCAAGATTGTACCAATATTGCAAACATAAGGGACTATTACTACTCCATATAAAAATTCAAGGATCACTTTGAACCTTAACAAAAAAAAAGAGACTATTTTGATCCTTTCGTCAAAAATACCTAGTGTTCTAGGATACCAAGGATTTATATAATAGTCAATATTGAATTTAATAAAGATACTGAAATAATAATTTTTAAAATAGTAAAATAAACAATTTTGTTTAAAGCAAAAAATTTTAATGAAGAATAAAAATTATTATAACATTAATATAAATAATTTTCTTTTTAAAACTTCACCATATAAAAATATATTTTTATTTTTTAAAATTTCGTATACAAACAAAAAGATATGGTTGCATTGTCAAGGATATGAGAACTCACTTTATATATGAGAGTTGGCCAAACATGTGAAATAAGTACACATAGACAACCACAAAAGTACTTGTTCAAATAGCCCTTTACCCAACAAACGAACCTACTCCCACTAGTTATTATTTAGACCATAAACTACCCGTGCTCATAATCAGCACACACTAATTATTACACTAATTAAAAATTGCAAAGTACCTCTCCCTAGTATAGTATAGGGGTATTTAGGATTTTAAGCGGATAGAGTGCATTATTATTAAAAAGAATAGATTTATGATATAGATTTGACTTAGGTATCTATCATTGAAAATTGTTAAAATTGTATAGGTCCAATTTTTTTTTTATCTATCTAAATCATTTAGAATGGTGTTACCAATTTTAAAAAGAAAAATAAAATAAGATATTGCATTATTATTAAAAAGAATAGATTTATGATATAGATTTGACTTAGGTTTCTATCATTGAAAATTGTTAAAATTGTATAGGTCCAATTTTTTTTTATCTATCTAAATCATTTAGAATGGTGTTACCAATTTTAAAAAGAAAAATAAAACAAGATAAATAAAAATTCAGATTTCTAACCTCCCTTAAAAAGATGCACCCAATAATTACCCCATACTATTATGTGATACTTTGAGTGTCGATTTATATATCTATATTTAATTTTTTTTTTAAAAAAAATATAAGATTCCTATATGTAATTTCGAAAGGAAAATATGATTTCATGTAAATTTGATGAACCCCTCCTAAGCGGTGTATAAGTCATCATACCAAATACTCCCTCTATAATTCAGTCTATTTGCATTGATTTGAAGTATAAAAGTTAACAATTCAAAATATTTGGGAAAAAAGAATTTCTTTAATAAATCAAATTATAAGTTATAACTAAGAAAAAAAATTAAAACAGAACATGAATAAATTTAATTTTCACGATAAAAAAATAGGTACTAATCATGCCTTTTTAAAAAACCGTTTTAAAGCATATGAAAACATTCATCTTATATTAATAATAATATGTATACACCACATTAGCTATATAACATAGTACTAACAAAATACTAAATATTGCACGTAGTTCAAGTGATAATACATCCCTATAGTTATATTATACGCAATACGCAACATATTAGGATACAAAGTTTTAATTTACCCATGACGTTCGGGAACTGATGGTGAACCACCACTTCCCGAACCAAAACCTCCTCCACTACCACCCGAACCACTTCCAGCTCCGTAACCACCACCATGAGCCCCACCGCTTGCATAACCATAACCATATCCCGATCCAGACCCACTCCCTGACCCGGAACCAAAACCCCAGCCTCGGGCAAATCCATTAGGAGACCTACCCGAGCCCGAGCCATAACCCCATCCTCCGCTCGGGCTTGAACCCCAACCCCAATTGTAATCCCAATTAGGGCCATGAGCCGCACCACTACCTGAGCTAGGTGATCCCATCTCGGTATTCGAGCTCATCTTCCTTCCGCCGATCGAGCTAAGGGCTAAAGAACCAGCGGAGATAGTAAAGAGAATAAATATAAAAAGAGAAAAATTGATGAATTTCGAATACATTTTTAAGCTAGAAGTACAAGGTAATGATAATGTTAGCGCAAAGGGAAATGTTTTTTTTTTTTTAAATGGTTGTTATTTGAATGCTTTAGCTATATGCATGGGGGTTTATATATAGTATAAGAAAAAATTGGTATTTAGTCATTGATTTTTTATTTTTATTTTTGAATGTATGGGAAAGAAAAGAAAAAGATTATTAATTGATTGATTGGGTCCGGGCAGTATCCACTCGTGACAGTAGAGAGGGCGTGGGCCGTAGTGAAGCACTTGTGAATAATGTGCATGATTTGCACCACCGCCCCTTCCTACTTTTGCAATTTAAAATTCACCACAAATTTCACCATGTCTTGTCCTTTGAGGCAATTAAAATATCTTAGATAAGTCCATCATTGTGAATTCTGATCAATCAATAAGGATGAGGTTAAGTCGAAATGTTGATTAATATCATGTAAAGATGTGATTTTTAGATTTAATTTAATCTTAAAATTAGTTATAAGGAGAATTGTCTAAGTATTCATATAAGTTCTCAGTCCATTCTGTAATAATATGAGACTTTTATCCACTCTAATATACATTCAAGCAAAAATTGTTAAATCATTAAATTTATAACTGAACTTTTAACCTAATCAATACCACCGAGAAATAGATTTAATTTAATCCTAAAATTAGTTATAAGGAGAATTGTCTAAGTATTCATAAAAGTTTTCAGTCCATTCTGTAATAATATGAGATTTTTACCCACTCTAACATACATTCAAGCAAAAATTATTAAATTTATAACTGAACTTTTAACCTAATCAACACCACCGAGAAGTCACTTTATTTCCAACTCTTCATAAGGTTTCTACTCGCAATTCTCCATTCATTTTCATACCTAATATCAACATTCAAATGTATTATTATATTAATTAATTAACTTCAAATATCAACTAATTTATATCCAAACGTCCATTAACATGGTTGGCCATTTGAAAAAAAATTGGCAGGTCAAAGTACATCTGCGACACTTTTTTTTAAAAAGGAAAATAAGTTATTTATATTTTTAAAATTTTTCATTTGAAAAAATTACAAAAATTCGTCTCTCCTATTCTGAATATATCACTTCATGCGATGTATCAAGCGAATACATCATTTTGTCGATGTATTTACAAGATGTATCGAAACGTTGAAGTACCAAAACCAAGACACTATATATCAAAATATCGAGCAATATATTATTGAAATTGAGACTTGATGCATCTGGATATTTTTTTAATGTATTCAAATTACATCGAAATTTAAGGAAATTTTGTGATTTGAAAAAGAATAGAAATAGAATGTAATTAAATTCTTAACACTGTCATTTGTGTAAAATTTTCCGGAACTGATTTTATTTATTTTCTCTGATCTCTTGAGTGGGTATCTCTAGAATTGGTAAGAAATTCATGGATGATGGATCGAGCTATATACAATAATTAAGATAGATTGTAGGCTATTTGGACTAGTATGGAGGCAACAGGCAAATTACTGAGCTAGAACCAACTTGGAATTTGTAAAACGTGACTATAATAAATGTATAACACATATGTATATCATCTTAGATATACACATTATATAAGGAAGCTATACACTGATATACAAGAAGGGATACCAGTGTAATTAATACAGTATATTTTAAAAATGTCATGTAAATGATTTCCAAATCTTTGTCTGAATATAAGTGTGTGTTAGAGCAATAATTAATGTTTTAAAACAATAATTGATTATCGTGTTGCAAGTGTTGTCCACAGTTTCATAAGTTCAATCACTAGTCTAAAATGAAAAGAAAGAGCACAATTTCAACGTTATCATTTTCAAATCCATGAACTTGCACTATATATTAACGTCATTATGTAAACCAATTTTCGTAAAACGGGAATCTTAGTATCTCAATTGATTGGTTATCTGAATTTTCATCTTATTGATGAGTGTGATTCCCCCCATTTACAAGTAAAGTACCATTTCTCCTTCCACTATCCCCCCCCCCCCCCCCCCCCCCCCAAAAAAAAAAAAAAAAAAACTTTTGCAAAAAAGTGGATTAAGACTTTTAGCACCAAAAGAAAAGATTAAAATGATAACATTATTTTTTTAACCAGAGAGCTCAAGTTTGAAATTGATAAAGAGAACTTTATCAAGAGCACTTAAAAAATAAAAAACAAACCTCTTATTACACTAATTCAAATCAATGGTGCTAATGAGTTTGCACCCATAATACAATATTTCAAACCAAGAAAAAAGTATTGAAGCTAATTTGTAGCGCCTAGTAATTTGGCCCCCTACAAAATATCTTAGAGCATCTTTGAAAGGTGATCCTTGAATCATTATGGCTACCTATCAATGGCCTTTATACAATTATTATTTACTAGCTACCAAATCCACAAATGTATTGTGTTATGTATACTACAAATAAATGTGTGGTAGTAGAATCTACTATATATAAGTAAATACATACGTAGAAATGAAGCACCTAGGTCAGATTTATCAAATTTGACCAATAGGTCGCGAGTTCAAAGTAACTACTAATGTTTATATTAGGATAGATTGTCTATATCACACCCTTTGAATTGCAGCATGACCCTTCCCTGAGTTCTAATAATATGAAATATTTTATACACCAAACTGTCATTTTTTATTTTTCAAACTAAACAAGTAAAGTAGAATAACTATTTTTAATATATGACACTGGTAAAAATTGACGGTGAATGTACCAAATAAACCATTTGTACTATTTTGTCACTTTGAGCCCATTTAAATTCATGTAAATCACTGTAATAAAAATATATTAATAATATCATTCCATAATCTGATAAATTAAACTAAACTACACTGATAATATAAAATAAAAAAATATGTCGCTATCTTAGATAACTTGAGTCCCAAATTCAAATGCGTAATTGAAGCAAATTCCTCTATGTTGCCTTCCCATAGTGGAGGATGATGAATCTTAAATCAGGTAATTCAAATTTATAACTTAAAGCAAATTTCCTTTTGCATACCGTATATACTTTCTTCGTTTTAGTTTATGTGATATTTTTTTAGAATTTAAAATTCAAATAATTATAATTAATAATTTGACTTTCAAAATTCTAAATATGTCACATAAATTGAAACAGTTAAAAAAATAAAATAGATAGCTAATTAATAAAAACATCGCTTTCTATGGTGCAATCATAGAAGCACTGACTTAGATTATAAGAAATGGAATTAAGGGCCAAAACTTTATGCTCTTCTACCTGTATTTTTGGTACTACTACAAGTCCACAACTTCTGTATAGTGGATAGAATTTCTTATGACCTCAAATGCAAATTATGCCACTACTAACATGACCAAACAAAAGTTCTAAAATATCTAAAAAAGTCTTTCTTCAAAATGATGTGGGATCCTGACACGTATATATTCTTCTCATGAGATGGGATCTCCCATGATCTTGTAAACAAAATATCCAAAAAAAAATATTCATAGTCGTATTACATCCAAAACCAAAAAAGTTTATAACTAATTTATGATCTCCATTAGTGCTTCTGAAAGGAGTAATCTACTTTTGGACTTTATTCATGATTGAACTAAGACAAAAGCAAAAAACGCAATCGAGCATAGTTTTTTTGGATACTTACGTAAATATCAGTAGTTTATAAGTTAATTAATTAGATACATTTTTATTTGTATTGTTACGTATCTTATCAAATTTTAATATGTTTAAATACGTCTAAATACATGTCGAATATCATATTATATGAGGTCAAATTTATTTTAGATGCATTGTTTTTTACTGTTCTCGCTTGCCACTTTCTTATGTATATATAATTAATCGCACCATATACATGTGTCTAGTGTGATTCACATGTATTTAGAATACATATCATAATCACGTTCGCCTCTCTCCCTAGGGTTGGTTTGGCCTAGCACGGCATTTAATCTACACCAGGGTGTAACTAGGTTATGTTTTATCTATATAATCTTTGGTATATATGCATAACTGCACATATGTATACTAGTATTAAAAGAATTATACCACAATATTTTCAAACACATTGTTATCAATCTCAAGAAAATAAGAAAAAATGTTGTGGCCGACCAAAGAAACTTTATGGCAAAACTCAAAAAAATATCTAGAAATTGTGGGCGCAAATGCATTGATGAATGTAAAGAGGCCAAGTTGATGAAGCTGTTGCTGTTTGTAGGATGGACCCAATATGTCAACTGAACAACTTGAGTGTCCAACTTCCAATATGGCCCAAATGTGGTGGGCTAGTCCATTCTACCTTTTATACCAACAAACCAATGATCATGGTTAGTATCGGGCCAAACAATATAAATTTCATTAAGGGAAATTTTTCAAAACAACAATATTTTGATATTTAATAGGATTCCATAGCAAACTTTCAATATTTATTAAAAATGACAATATTTAAATTTGTTATGAGTTGATTTGATTGTTTTATTTTATTAATTTACATAATTAATAAAGAAGAACGACAAACTAGAGAAAATAAGGGGACGATATTCAATTATATGAAAGTTGCTAAAAAATCTTTATCCACTTTCTTTACAAAAGATTATAAGACCTAACAAGTGTGAGTCTCTTCTTCTTCATAAAGGCCATTTTTGTCATTGTTTTCTTTCAAAATTAGTGATATATGAAAACCGTAAGAGTTTATCTATTAATTTTTTTTAAAAAAATTTACAAATTTGAAAACCACCTTTTCTCACAGTGTATTTATTTTATTTACCATATTTTTGTATCCTTTCTTAAAGTATCATTCCAATATGTATGGTCATGTGATTTGTATTCATTCTAGTTGTCAGTTGTATTTTCATATGTATTTGATTACTTTTTCTACAATGTATTTACTTTATTTACAAGAATTTTGTAGTGTTTCTTAAATAGTATTCATTCCCCCCAATATGCTATGTAATCTGTATTAGTTATATTCATTCTAGCTTCATGTTGTATTTTGTATGATTAAAAATTGGGATTCTTTTATTAGTTGTATTTCATTCCAATAGGCATGTCAAATTGATTTTGATAGTTATTTAAGAAAAAATTATTTGTATTCATTATTATTTTTCTTATTGTATATTTTATTTTTCTCTTTAAAATTATGTTTCCTTTCCTAAGTTGTATAATTCTAATAGATATCTTATTTGTATTGTATTCATTCTAGTTTTTATATTGTATTTGTATTATGAATAAAGTATTCAAAATCATATTAAAAAAAATTGTATCAAAATATTAAAATGTACTTCAACATTAAACAAATAAATTTCATTATATATTGAAATTCTTAAAATCTACAAATCTGAAACAAATTAAAAGAGCATCACAAAAAAAAAAAATTGGAAAAATTATAAATATATGATGAATATATTAAAAAATTCAAATGAAGAAAAATAAAAAAAATTGACTAAAAAATCCGTTAATGTGTAAATCGGTGCTTTATTTAAACATCAATCAAAAAAAAAACTAATTTCGAATGATGAAAATTACCTTGCCACTCGGAAGAAAAACTACTTGAATAATTAATAATTTAGTTTAACATAAAGAATTTCTTGGTGAGAAACAATTTAGCACCTTGAAGAATCTAAACTTGAAAGCTGAGGGACATGGTGAGGAACACTGAAATGTGAGGAAGAAAAGTTGACTAATAATAAAAAAAGTAAAATTGTATTTTTCCCAATTTTAAACGGTTATTAGTGTGTATTTGGTCCAAAATGACTCTTTTTATAAAATAAAAAAATTAATTTTAAATACTAAAAATATAGTAAAGAATATTTTTTATAAAAATATTGTCATTCTGCTAATTAAGTAAAGATTAAATTGATTGATTTGAATAATTATGTGAATAATTTGTGACTTAAGGTGCCGAGTTAAGTTCTTCTTCTTTCATTCATTTAAGGGAATTAATTACGTGTGCTATTAGTGAGCTTTTGAAATCAGCATTTGTGTAAGATTGAGGCTCCAAATACATGCAACAAGCATGTTGGGATATATATCATATCAAAATTATGTGTAATTTATTACAGATATAATGTATTCAAGTAAATTTACATCTATCTATCGCTCATTTTTTTTTTATGTATTTGTATTTCATAATGTATTTCAAATAAATTTGATATATGAGATACATGTATTCAGTGTGATTTGTTTGTATCTGAGAATTGTGATACACTGACTCTCTCGCTCTCCTTCCTCTTATCTCGCTCGCCTCTTTTGCTCTTTCGCTTGCCTCTCTCTTTAATTTCATAGTGTATCTGATAGTAAAAAACATATATTTATGTGTATTTGATTAGAAAGATGGTATGAAATTAATAATTACTCAGACAAATATGTAGGTAATTATTTCAAACCATATAAAAAAAATTAATATGATAGAAATGTTGTATAGTTAGATAGTTTTCCCTTTTAATTTTGAAAAGTAAAAACTACTGTTAGATTTTGTAATATTAAATCTTAATACAGTATATTATATTATTTTCCTTTTGCAAAAAAGTTTTTGAGATATTGGTGGGGTGTTTTCAGTTTTGTATCCCTCTCGTCAAAAACCAATTCAAAATATCAATGCTTCATGGCCTAGACATCCAACAAAAATTATCATTTTTAAATATAGAGATCTCTCTTTCCTAATTTTAACCTAACCTGTCAATTTTTAAGCGTTGAATAAAGATAACACAAATACACAATAATAAAATATCATTATTTAGGAAAAATCACTGGTCCAAAATAAGAGTCATTTAGAAAGGAAAAATTACTTGCAAATAGCAAATATATTTATTTGAAATAGCCAATTTTAAAAAAATTATTATACATAGCAAGAGTTTTAAGCTTAATCTATCTTTTGTTGTATCCTGATAGTAAATGCATAGCAAATTAATACACTGATACTCAGAGTGAATCAATATGATGTATTGCATGTTTTTTTTTTAAAAAAATAAATTAATGCAATGTTTGATAATTAGTCAAACTATCACTAATCATCAATAATTAAAGCTCTGTTATAAACATATTTATTTCGAAAAACGGCCTAAAATACCTTCAAAGTTTTGGAAATGGTATAAAATTACCCTTCATCTACCTATTGGCTCCAAAATACCCTTTCCACCCACCTATTGGGTCCAAAATACCCTTGTCATCCACCTTTTTGTTCAAAATTGACCACTTATTTAACGCTTTTATATTTAAACTTTTAAATATTTTTTAAAATACGTGAACGCTCAACTTTTGGTTATAATTTAATTATAGTATATTATAAATCCATCCACTACAACACTCCATTAATAATCAAATCCCTCTAAAATTAATGAAAATCCATCACATTATTATGAAAGCTACTGACAATTGAGGTGTTTTAAAAAATTATAGAATTAAATACATACATTCAAGTGGCTAAAAATTAAAAAAATACACCGATAAACTTTAAAAGTATGACTATGTTCCATTTTAATTATTCTAGTCTCAATTATGTGATGTTAACATAGGTAACTTTTTCCAAATAAATATTATTAAAGGTTTTAAAAACAAATCATAAATTTTTTATAAAATTATATTTTTAAAAAAATGCATGAAGTAATTCGGGATGTATTCTTTTACCTTTAATCATAAATTTCTAAGTCAATTTTTGAAAAAGAAAGTGTCCTCTAAATAAGCGGCTCAACTTAAATTTAATGGGGGGATTCGATTCGGACTCGAATAACTTTGAATGTTCATTTTCAGGTTTTCTATAATTTCATCCGTCTTTTAGTAGTGTTCGGCAATTTTGATATTAGTAATTTGGATTATAATTGGTGAGGGTTTAATAGTAATTGAAGTGAGTGAGTAGTTGGGTTGGTTTATAATTAGATCAATAAATTATAATTATAATCACTAGTGAACGCCAAGTATTTTTAAAAATATTTAAAGAGTTTATTTTAATTTAAAACAATTAAAAAAGTAGTCAAGTTTGAACCCAAGATGGATGGACAAGGGTATTTTGAGCCATAGGTGGATGACAAGGGCCAATTTGAGCCAATAGGTGGAATGAAGGGTAATTTTGTACCATTTTTAATACTGTAAGGGTTATTTAAGGCCCTTGGTGTATTTATATTTAGTGAATGTCTAATTATGTAAAGTTCTTTTAGGATGGGTTAGGAAGCGACTGTGAACACAGTTAAGTTTCCCTATAATAAAGAATTTTCCGTCATTGTTAAGATAGATCAAATGAAATCCTGAATATACTTCAAGATGAATAAGAAATTCTTTCTCGTTCCACCTATTTTAGTCGTTTCTAATTTCATGTATTTCATAAACACGTTATCAGCACGATTGTTCTATTCTTAAAGAATGATGAAGAAAGACGGGAAAGTGGCAAAGAGATCTTGCATAAGTATGCAATAGGTTGATTATATTCGTTAAGAGTATGATTTATCTTTTTATGTTATAATTATTTTATGTAACAAATCTGGATTTCGCCCGGTGCGTCGGTTACCAATCCTAAAGTACAGGGGATTTTAAGAGGACTGTCCGATTTTTCTATACGCTTAATTTTAATCGACTGGAAAGAGAATTCCTTAATTTATTTTAATGAATAAATACGCACAATTTAGTTGAAGGGTATGTTTTTCAACCTTATATAAGGTATCGTGTGATCTTATTATTAAGGCTATATTATTAACTACTAATGTTGATACAATAATAATAATCTCAATTTTGTCGTGGTAAATTATAATGTACCGATCATATAATAATCATTAAAAAATGAAAAGTACAATTATTTTGAAGGCTTGAGGTTGAGCCTCATTATGGGTTAGAGTAGATTAAGTTTTATGCACCAAAAGATAAGACGATTGGATTATGTCCAATAGCAAAAAGAGGGATAAGATATTGAGTTAAAGTCATGATGCCACCATGTGATAAGATGGGTTACAAAGATCCATCGATAATTTTTGACCTGACGACACTGTTTATATGGAATAAGACATTGAATGTGAGTCTTCAATGCACCATATTGATTATGATTAATAATACTAAAGAAAAACTAATGTGGTGTTTTTGATGGACAAGTCATGAAAGTTACTAAATTTGCTCCCATTACGTTAAAGTGAATGTGGTTGTAGTGATTAATAGTATGAAATAAGACAAGCAAGTGATGAATTTTAATGCACATAAATATGGAATGACGGAGCTACTAAAGCTATCATTATTTGATATGCTCATATTTGTGTTTCATTCATGAAGATATGAGAACTCTTTGATAAATTCTAAAAATATAGATCCATTCTCAAAGGGATGAAGGTTGTAGCCACCATGCTAGGGCATGAGAAAGGATGCGGCCCTTTGGTTAAACGATGTGGTTATCATCAAGAATTGTCTCTAGAAGAAGACATGTATTATTAGAAAACGTTTCATGCTTTGATCTTCAGGCTTGTATTGGACAAGAATTAGTTCAATTGAGGACATTTCTATGATAAATAAGAAGCTTTCTAATTTCAATACGTCTTAATTTGCACCATGATTGTCTGAGAGACATCATTAGTGTATAATGTTTAGAAGGAATTATGGAAAATTAAAAATGGGGACCACTATGATAAACCTAAAAATTCTTTTAAATGTGAATTTTTGTGTAATGATTCTTAGGCAAGGAAAAGCTAATTGTGAGACCCTCATAAGCGAAATTGAGATGAATCTCATGCGTTCTAGGAACCTATACAGATTTTTTGTGGACCTAGTCATCCACTAAGTGGAATTGTTTAGATATTAATGGTCCTACATAAAGGTTCTTCTATATGGTCTCATGTTGTGCCTATTATTTCTTGAACTTGTATGTTTGCAAAAATGTTGGCACAAATAATATGTTGAAACCTGGCACAATTTTCCCTTAGATTGTTCATTCAATGATGGGATCACGACTACCTAATGGTGAAAGTAATTGAAAAGAAATAAATCGAAAATTTCTTTGATTAATAAAAATTAAAATTTACTCATATAATAGTAAATCGGAAATTTACTAAAGCAAAAGGCACCTGACGTAGTTAACACTTGGAGTTACGAGTACTAATATTTTATTAGTTGGCATGAATAATTTGATCATCCCAAAGATGTTCATACTGAGTAATGGACATACATTGAAAAACTAGAATTCTTCAAAAAAAAATTTAGTTGCGTTCTCGTGATAATTAAAGTTGATTGTCAACTAAAGTTCGGGACTAAATCCTTAAATTATGAAACAGTATAAAAAAGGTTGGGATATGGGCCCGTTACTATATGTGATATGAAAAAATCTCATACTATAAGATAATCATTTGCGCGTTTGTTGTCAGCATGTGAGTTTGACATTCACAAAAATTATTTTTGCAAAATAATTGAAGTTAAGAGCACAAATCGAATATGAATTCAAAAAAAATTTATTTGATAATATTGATAAATACTCAAGATGATGTGGACACTAAAATGCTCAAATAGTTAGTAAAATCATGTTTATGAAATAAAAGCTGTATATATTGAATGAAATACGATATTGCATACAAAAAGTTAATTGTATGCATCAGACCGACTAATAAATTTGATCAAATTTTTTTTCAATTTAATTATGATCGAGGGACAAAATATTTTTAATATGATTATTTTGATAGGTGGTTAATAATAATGAATTGCATTGATACACAAGGATAGATTCTCCCAAAAATTGAGATATATGTTAGTTTGTTTAACATAACGGGTAAGATTAGAAGCCACCACAAGGAGTTGTAAAATATCTTATTGAATGTCCCTTAAGGATAAAGGTCGACGACAGGCATGAGCATGATAGACTATCAATTCCTAAATAAAATTAATCCTTGACAAAAGGGTTAGGTCATATGAGGAATCAAAAAATCAAAATGATCATAATAAGAAGATAATGTACTCTTGGGGCCTACGACCATAAAACACTTTAGAAACCTCATGAGAGGGGAGGCTACCTAAAAAATAATGAAGTGAGCGCTGAGATTCTCAATTAAGGTATGTCGTAGTTTGAATCAATGCGAAATGATATATCGTGACATAGACGCAATATTGTAAAAAGAGTATTGATATAAATTCTATGAATATTTAAAGAATGCTAGTGTAGAAATTAATTATCAGTGAAACGTGGAGGAATCGTGCATCTTGGTAAGCGTTAAAAACTTATTTCGATGAATCTAGGCACTAGATAGAGGATGTTTCATTACATTCTATATTGAATGTTGTCACTTGATCAAACACTAATATAAAAAAAATATAAATGGGTTGAAATCTAGCATATACAAAATTTTAGAGAAACTTGGTTTATCACCGCATAAGGGACTCTAAATAGATTCAAAATGCATAGAGCATATACAAGTATTGTTATTCAGTTTATAACTATAATTGAAACTCTTGAAGAGTTTTCAAAAGGCAACAGATTATTTACTTAAAGAAATTAAAGTAAGAAACTTGGAGAAATTTTTGTTCCTGAAAGGAAGATTAATAAAAGGATAGAAGAAAGCATATTTCCTCAAAGTTTTTCTACACTCATGGACTCCCATATCAACATGCAAGAAGTTTGTTCAAGTAAAATTATTGTTGATTTATTCACCAAGTCTCTACCAACTACAACTTTCAAGAAGATCATGCACAAGCTTGAAAAATGAATATTCTAGTCTCTGAATTGATGTTGTCATTAGGGGGAGTTCATACGCGATGTACTCTTTTTTCTTCACATGGTTTTGTTCCACTGGGTTTTCCTTGTAAGGTTTTTGATGAGACATCCATAATGCATATTATTAGATATGTGTATTCTTTTTCCTTCACTAGATTTTTTTCCTACTGGGTTTTATCAAGTAAGGTTTTAATGAGGCACATAATCTATCGACATTTAAGTTTTCCTATAAATAAAGAATTTTCCTTCATTGTAAAGAAGATCAATGAATCCTGAATATAATTCAAGATGAAGAAAAAATCTTTCTATTTTCCCCACTTTATTCGTCTTCCAATTTCATATAGTTTCATAACAAGCTCAAAGTTATCGCTATTTCTAAATTTCCTCCTTTATACCAATTGAATAAAAAAGTAACAATTTACAAAACCAAGAAGCCGTTAATTATTTTGTCTCACAACTACTTTATAGTACTCTATCTAAAAATAAATTACCTAATAATTCTGATGAAATATTAAGAATAATATATATTTTAATTTATAATGCCAGTGATCACATAGAAAATCAATTAGCCAATTATATTATATACAAAAATATATATGTGATTTTAGGTTTTGTTCTAAATATCTCATTAATGGGTTGAATTTATATTTTGGAATTGAAAATTGGAAAATCTATATAACTAGGAAATATAAGTGCAATATGTTCCTACTTGTTGGGATTTAGCAAGTGTGAATGGGAAAAGAAAAGAGAGAATATGAAAAGTGAGGGAACTAATTTGAAAAGTGCAAGTGAAAAGGCATTTCTCCCATCTTGGCAAAAGAAAGGGAAATTGTTGTCCTTATAGAAGGAAACACTTCCATTACTTCTTAAAGGGCTAAGAAGAAGATGCCCCCTCGCACCGTCGTCGTCGTCGCTCGCTCGGCCCTGGATTTGGATTTGGATTTGAATTTGGCAAATGATGTGATTGATAAATTTTTTGGACAAAATTTATTTAATCAGTTTTTGTTAAATCAAATAAATTTGTTAATATATTCTATTATAAAATTGACAGGTAACGTAACATTCCGAAAAGTTTGTTACTTCTTCGAAAAAAGTCGTTACTTTCAAAAAAGTCGTTATTCCTAACAGACACAATTTCTGAAAATGGGTTATTTTTTGGAGTTTTTTTTTGCCCAAGAGACACAACTTTCGGAATAAAATGGGTCTGAACAAGATTTCACTGAACAGGACACGTCTGCTGAAAAATGGCTTTAAAAGGATCACCAATTTTTGATTTTTTTAAAACAATGAAATTTTTTACCTCTTGCATTATTTTTCTCTCAAATAAAATCAAAGTGTCGATCAACTGAGTCTGTGTGACTTGGTGTTGTTCTTAAGTTCGTGGGTTAAAGAAGTTGGACGGTACGCTATTCTTTAACAGGTTTAATCCATTTTATCTTGAAAGAAATTAATCCAGACCTTGGGTACAGTGATGGGGATTAATTTTCTTAAGGACACAAAGTAGTTTCTCTATGGATAGGATTAATTCTTGATTTTAGCATTTTCTGCTTCACTTATTTCTGTTCTGTCAATTTGTTAACCTTATAAATACAGGTTACTATAACAAATAACAATATAAGGAAATTTACGCAGTTTTTGTATGAGTTTCTGGAGATTAAAACCTTTTATGGTTTTCTACTCGCTTTGGAATATTTAAAATTCATCGATTAACGATTAAAAGAAAATTTAAAAACTTATCGTTAAATCAGAAACAGTTTGTGAAAGATTTGGTCTTTACTGATAGTATTTTAAAAGACTTAACTTATCTGCCATTTGTGAAAGCTAAAATAAAAAATGACAATTCAAGTCAAACAAATGCTGGAAAAGTATGGAAAAAAGTAAGGTGCTGCAAACAACATCGGTTTGCACATAATCGTTCAAAGGATGTCTTAGCGCAGGCTGAGAGAGAAGGAAAACCTGCCAAAGTTTTCTGGAGTCGAATTTAAGAGGATGGCAGCAAAAAAGATGGTTCTGCTATATCACTAGTTGAGTCTGTTAGACGTTTTCATTAATGAGAATTGTTCCATGTTATGAATGATGGAACTCCGACTGTATGAACGATTTCTTGGTAACAGAAGCATGGACCACACTCAGATTTTTGTTTAAAAATTATTTTATTTTGAGTGGTTGCAAAATGATTTGTACAGTGTACTCAATGTCCAAAACCTCAAAAGAACTCTGGATGCTGTAGAAAAGAAGTACCAAACAGAAGATGCCGGAATGAAGAAAAATTCATTGTGGCAAAAATTTCGGGACTATAAGAGATAGACAGTAAGATTGTGCACCCAAGTTCAAGAATTGCAGGTCATATCCAGATCTCCTGCTGAAAGGTATAAATTTATTTAATACCTATGTTGAATATAAGTTTTCCCTTAATACTCACATTAATCTTTAATGGGATTGATTGTGATGCTGCCTTTTCAGGGCTACAATTAGTGAAAAGTACCTCCATTATGGAAGGACATCAAAAAATACTTGAAACACAAACGCAATGAGTGGCCTGTTGAAGCATATCATCGTAAGGTTGAGAATCGAAGAGGATAATAAGGCTGCGAAAAGAGGTTCACGTGGTAGGTAAGTCAGCATATCTGGGAGTAAATTTGTTGGAAGACGCAAACACAAAAAATTAAAGACAAGAAAGAAGCATATAGTCCAAAAAAGCAATCCTCCTAAGAAGAAATTCAATGGAAACTGCTTTAATGTGGTAAACGGTGGCCTAGGGCTAATAAATGCAGGGGTCAAAAAAAGGACAAGAAAAAAAGAAGGATCAAGCAAATTTGCTTGGAATACAAAGGAGAATGGACGATCTCTGTGCAATACTTTTAGAAATGTAACTTGGTTTTGGAAATCCAAGAGATGGTAGATTAGATTCTGGTGCCTCATGCCATGTGGTGCAAACAAAAGAATTATTTTCATTCATATACTCAAGAACTTACAGTGAAGAATTGTTTATATGGCAAACACGTTGTTGCAAAGTGGAAGGAACTGGCAAAAGCCTATTAAAGATGACATCACGGTAGTGGTGAGGTGGGGCTTTGAATAGGGTCTCATTATGTTCCAGAATTGAGAAAGAAAGAATTTAGTTTCCAATTCCAGTTCTGACCAAGAATGGAGTTTAAATGTGTATTGTTTCTAATTTAAAGTAGTAGTAAGCAAAAAAATGATATGTATGTAGGAAAAGGACTTACCTAGTGATGGCCTTTCAAAACCAATTAATTGCAAGTTGAATGAATAAAGATTTTGCTTCTTCGTACTTGTGAGTCTAAACGTTTATGGCCTTGATGAACATTTGGGACATGTTAATAACAAAACCTTGGCCGGAAAACTGATTTAAACTTAAATAATTTGCCAAAATTTGAGTGCAATAATCAAAATGTTAAATTGGGGTGGAATCAAAGTTATGCTAAGCATTCTTATAATATCGTTGAAAGGGAATTCAAATCCTTTAGAATGATCCACACTGAATTGTGACATGAAGTCAAAAACCATCACGTGGTGGGTTTTTTTAAAAAGTATTTCATAACTTTTATTGACGAGTTTGCACGGATTGTATGTTATTTGCTAATGAGTAAGGATAAAGCAATAGATGCATTTAAGCAATATAAAACTGAAGTTGATGAAAATCAATTAGATAAAAAGATCAAAAATGATACGAAGTGATAATGTGGAGAATATGAATCTCCATTGCAGGAAATAGAGAATATGTTTAGAAAAATGGACATAATCCATCAAACTTACTGCTCCCTAACCTCAGTCTAATGAAATTGCAAGAAAGGAAAAACCGAACTTTAAAAGAAATGAATGAATGCAGTCCTTATAAGTTCAGGTTACCACGGAAAACTTGTGGGGGTGGGAGGGGGAGGTGGGGGAAGGGGGGGGGGAGGGGGGGGAACTATCCTTACAGCAAATCAGATACTTAACAGAGTGTCTCACTCAAAGAACAAAGTGTAATTACATATGAGAAATGCGAAAGGTAGGAAAACTCAATTTGAATATTTCAAAATGTGGGGTGGTGGGTTTGGTGTGTCTAGCCAAAGTCCAAGTTACTATACTTAAAGAGGGTGTAAAATAGGACCTAAGAATGTGATTGTGTAATTCATTGGATAGGCCACAACAACAGTAAGGGATATGTCGATTTTTTGTTCATAAGTCCGCGAAACCTCAGGAGATTCATGATAATACGGTTATACATGGCGGTTAATGGAAATCAGATTACTGCTGAATTTTTGAACATATCTATCCGTATAAAAACTAGGACTGAGTTAACCTAGTGGGGGCGATTCTAAACAAACACCAGAGGAAGAACCACAAAGTGAATGTACAAAATGAAGAAAGTCCAAGAAGCAGTAAACGTCAAAAGACCATCTACTTAATTTGGATCATATTTTGTAACAGTTCTCTTGAAAGTGAGCCTCAAACATTCACGGAAGTCATGTTGTCTAGCGACTCAACCTTTTGAAGGAGGTTGTGTAATAGTGAATTGAATCCATCTTAAGCAATCATACTGGGAGTTGATTGATCTTCCTCCAGGGAACAAACCCTTGGGTTCAAAATGGATCTTTAAAAGGCCGATGAATGACGATGGAACTCATTGACAAATATAAAAGCAAAGAAGACTTCGGTTGGTCAAAGGTGTTTAGACAAAAAGAAGGTCTCTTGGATTATTTGGCACATACTCGCCAGTGACTGATAGGGATTACATCAACATTTGGATGGTAATTGCACTAGCTGAGTATACGGTCTTGAAATTCATTCAAATGGATGTGAAAAACAGCCTTCTTAAATGGCGAGAGGGCTTTGAAGAGGAATTTACATCAGACAAACCCTGAGGGGTTTATGTAGTTCCTGGTAAAGAAAAGAAAGTGTGCAAAACATTATTAAGTCACTTATGGACTAAAAAAACAAGCACCAAAACAATGGCAGCCAAAGTTTGATCAAAACCATGTTGTCAAATGGTAGTAAACATCAATGAATGTAAATGTGTTACTTAAAGACTTATCCAAATCAGGAAGTTATTTTCTGGCCTTTATGTAGATGTATGCTTATAATGAGCAATGACATTGCTAATATTAAAAGCTACAAAAGCGTTAGCTTGCTAGTAAGTTTGATATGAAAGTTTAGGGTTGCTGATGTGATATTAGGAATGAAAATTCTTAAAACTCCTAACGGTTTTTATAGCATTTCTCAAACCTCATTATTATTCAAAAGATACTTGAAAATTTTAAATTTTTGAATTTTAAAGGGCAAGACTCCCAATGATTGGTAAAACTTCATCTTGCCAAAGAATAAAGGTGAAAGTCAGTCTCAATTGGACTATGCTAGCGTATTGGGAAGCTAGTGATGTCATTAATGTACACGGACCCTACATAGCTGGCGCTACAGTAAAACCTGATTCGATAACAAGTAATCCTAATTCATAATCATTGGTTGGCAATGAAGAGAGTTTGGGATACTAAGATGACACTCAAAACTATGTTTACATTACAACAAATATTCCAGCCGTTTATGAAGGATATAGTGATGCAAATTGGATTACCTGGGGTCAACTGAAACAATCCACAAGTGGATAGCGTTTTACTATTGGTAGAGGAGCAATATCTTGAAAATCATCCAAACAAACATGTATTAGCTCGTCTACCAATTGAGTCTGAATCATTGCTTTAGACAAGGCAGGTGAAGAAGCTGATGGCTCCAGAATTTATTAGAAGGTATTCCATTTGGCCCAAAACCAATGGCCCCTAATGTATACATGTGACTAGTCAAGCTGCAATAGGAAGGGGCTGTGGAAGCATTAGGCAGCATTATTGTATAACGACAAGTCTCGTCACAGTAGACGAAAAACATAACTAATGGAGACAACTACTCTCTAGGGAATTATCAACAATTGACTATGTTAAGTCAAAAGTAATGTGTCGGATCCACTTACAAAAGGCATAAATAGGAGGGAAGTTCAGAATCATCGACGGGAAGGGACTATGGCCAAGAACAAGTCATCGTGGCGGTCGGTTATTGGTAAGTTTTTAAATAACTCTACCTAGGAAGGACTGGAGATCCCAAGATCTAGGTTCAAGGAAGATCAAAACAAAGTCATGATGACGCGATCAACATTGTCAAATGAAAAAAATTATTATTATTTTATGTCCATTATCATAATGGACAATGTTTCGTAACTAGGAAAAGACCATAAGGACTTTTAATGATTTCTAAACGTTTGATACAGGGAAAGATGTATCTATGGGATAAACACATTTAGAAATCACCTATGTAAGTGTGAATGAACGTGAGGTTAGCCGCTTTAAGGGGAATTCTGGTAAGGCTTATTCTTTAAGCAATTTACGATCCAAGATGTGTTCATGGCTTGTGTGTGAAACGAAACCCACAAAACAATGAGAACTAAGAACAGTTCAAGGTTATTGTGTGCATAGTTGTTCTAGGTATACCACAAAAGCTAGACGGTTAAAGTACTCAAATCTACCGCTTGACCAAGTATATCAAGATATATGTTCACTACGGAAAGTTTAAAGGGAAAACTATATCCCGATACGATTAACCTTTACATACAAGCACCCACAAGTATTTTCATGCATATGTTTTAACATAGCTTCCCCATTTCCTTTGGGGGATTTGTGGGAGTTAGAAAGTATGACTGGGAAAAGAAAAGAGAGAATATGAAAGGGGAGGGAAAATACTTGGAGGGCAAAAAATGAAAAAGTCATTTGGCAAATGTGCAAATGAAAGTCATTTCTCCCATATCGGCAAAAAAAGAAAGGGAAATTGTTGTTCCTTAATAGAAGGAAAACACTCCATTACTTCTTAAAGAGCTAAGAAGAAGATGCCCCCCTTGCGCGTCGCGTCGGCGCTTGGCCTCGGCTTCGGATTAAATTTTTTGAACAAAAATTTTTTTAATCAGTATCTTGTTAAATTCAAAAATACTGTTGTGAATATTATATCTTATAACAATTTGCGGGTAGGTTAGGGGACGGTAACATTCCGAAAAATGTTACTCTTTCCGAAAAGCGTTATTTCTAAGAGACACAATTTCCGAAAAGTTTATTATTTTTTCCAAAAGACACAAAACTTTCTGGATAAAATGGGGGGTCTGAACAGAGTTCACTGAACAGACACGTTCCTTGCTGGAAACTGGCTATAAAAGGAAAGTAATTTTGATTTTTCAAAACACTGAAAAATTTTTCCTTCTCTGCATTATTTTTCTCTCAAATGAAAATCAAAGAGTCGATTCGGCATGAGTCTGGGTGACGTGTTGTTGGTCTTAAGTTTAGTTTGAAGTTAAAAGAAGTTGGACGGTACCGCTATTTCTTTAACAGGTTTAATCCGTTTATCTTGGGATAAATTAATCCATAACCTTGGTTACAGTGATGAGTGATGAGGGGATTTTAAATTTTCTTAAGGATCAACACAGTAGTTTGTGTGACTCGGATTAATTTTTGTATTTTATGTATTTTTTGCTTAATCTTTTATTTTGTGTTCTGTTCATTGTGAACCATCTATAAAGACAGGGGACGTGGGTGGGGAATGAACAAGAACCCGACGGGAGAAGAAGGAGCCAACAAAGCGGATAAGAGGAGGGGGAGAGAAAAGGAGAGACAAGGAGACCAATGGGCCGAGGCACGCAGGAAGGAGCGAGAAGGAAGAGCGGACGAGGGGCGCGGGGAAAAGGGAGCCAGATAAGGAAACGGGAGGGGAGGGGAGTGCCAAAATACAAGACTAAATTAAAATATAGTCGCAAAAAAAATTCAAAATTAAAATATAGCCACAAAAATATTATTTTCAGTTTTTTTTCCCTTTTCATTCACACTTCTTTCTAGGGGTGTACAAAATCGAACTAAACCGCAAATGGATCAAATTGAAAAAAGTTGGACTAGTGATTTGGTTTGACTTGGTTTGGTGTTGAAAAAACAAAACCCTACTATATTTAGTTTGATTTGGTTTTAACTAACTGTAACTGTAATGACCCTCCTAGTTGTTTTAGGAATTTTTAACCATTATTTTTTTATTAACCTTTTTAATAAATTTTATAAATTATTTATGACTTATAAGAATCAATGACATATTTTTAAATTTAATGAAGAATTATTTTGTTGGTAATAATAATAAAAAAAGAAAAAAAAGAAAGGAAATTAAATAAGTAAATAAAATAATAATAATAATTATAATGATAATAATAATAATATTTAAAAAGAAGAGCAAAGTGCCCTAAACGGTTAAAAAGTTTCTGACGGCTGAAGATTATTGAAAATCAACGAACAGAACCAAAAAAATACGCAGAAGAAGAAAAGAAAAGAAAGGGAGAAAAAAAAGGAAAAAGGAGGAGAAAAATTGATATTTTCATTTAAGGCATTAAGGTAATTATTTTTATTCTTTTTAATAAATTTTTATGTTATTAGGAGTAGATTTTAGATTAAAATGTGTATAAATTTATACTAATAAACTTGTAATTATGCATATAAGTTATTGTATACTAAGTTTTTATTATTATTATTGTTATTATTATTATCTGTTGGTATGTGACAAATTGAATTTTAAGTTGCTGCAATATTGATTTATCAAATTGATGAGTAAGTGTATTGTATGAGTTTCTGGTGAAAAATTTTAGTGGTTAATCATGAAGTAATTATTATCAATGATTGGGGAAATTGAAAGAAGACGAATTGTGTATAAGAACTTAATTAAAATATATGTGAATTGAGAAAAAATTGGTGTCAATCATGGTGTAATTTTGATTAAACTCGCAATAAAATATCCATACATGTATAATTCTTATTTACTGTTTTCAGATGGTGTGACAAAATAATTGTCAAGTAAATCATGTAACTAATTGAGATTATGGATAGTGATTCATAACTAAGAATAGATATTATGGGTTTGATTTTGGTTTCACAATTTTCTTATAGTTAGGAAGTATAATTCAAATTTTGGTATATAAAGATAGGTAATCAAATATTAATGATACTATATTATATGATGTGATAAGATTTATATGATATTTTGAGGATTTAAGAATTAAATCTAGACCTGAAATTTAGCAAATATAAGTCTTGACATATTAACTGACGTTAACATTCGGAGCTTGATTATAGAATTAGGTGATTTTTTCTTTTAGGTCTAGAGTACTAAATATAGAGTAATGTGGGTGTTGTTAGTCTTGTAATAAGTTGGAAGTTCAACGAAAGGGGAAGACTCAAGTTCTGGAGTGAATTATTCTGGACTGATTGAGGCAAGTGGATTTCTAAAAGCTTGTTAAGTGTATGGAATGTGTGTATTTACTTGTGGTATATGCTTGGAAATAATGAGACTTGGTGATGAGTTGACTTGTTCACGTTGATTAATTCTAATGATGAAAACAAAGGGTAATAAAAGGCAATATGAATAATTGATTGTATGTGATATGTTGATAATAGAGAATGGTTTGAAAGGCTTGTTGAATCATTGTTGATGTTGTTGTGAATTGTGCAATGTTATGAAAATGGTCATCTCCTCGTTATTTTTGTGAACATGTCATTTGCATTGTTCTAGACATGACTGTAATAAGTGTTATGTGCATTGAGAAAGAATGAGAAATTAAAGAGAATTTACCATCTCGAGGGTCGTATCGCGCGCCGCAATGAATATTATATTTCGAGGGACATATCGCACGTCGCGATGAATACTATATACGGAGGGACGTATCGCGCGCCGCGATGGTTACTATTATCGAGGATTGTATCGCACACCGCTATGAATGCATGGACAGATATGTCTCCCATGGATCCCGAACTGAGAGACAGCGAATGTGTATCACTAGGTCAGATATGCATCATTATACTTAACATTGCATTCCATTGCATTGTACATACTTATCATTAGTGAACTTGATATTGCGTTTTACTGATCTTGTGAATGTCTTTATGAGGAATTGGTGATTGATGAATACTAAGCTTGTTGTTGAAGATATATAATTTGTTAAAGCTTGTTGTTTAGGATATGTAATTTGTTGAAGTATTGTTGTTGAGGATGTATTTGTTAAAGTGTTGTTGTTGAGGATATTTAATTTGTTAAAGTGTTGTTGTTGAAGACATGTAATTTGTTTGTTGAGGACATGTAATTTGTCAAAGTATTGTTATTGTTGAGGATATGTAATTTGTCTAAGTATTGTTGTTGAATTATGTGCGCTCTAAACCGTTAGTTGTTAGGTTGGGCTGATTTTTGTGCAGGTTGTACTTGTGGAGGTTCGGTTGAGTGGTACGAGTACCCGTATTTCATCCCCTTAGCTTGTGTTTGGAGGTTTACTTGCTGAGTACCGTGTGAATTGGTACTCACCCCTTGCTTCTTGTAGGTTACTAGCCCGGACTTTTGTTATATATTCTCTTCTTTTCCGAGGCTTTTTGGAGATTTGCAAAGTAGCTATTTGTCATATCAGCAGACCTTCTTACTCCTGTTTATGATTTTGTTCTACTCTAGAAACAATGTCATATATACTATATTTTCTTTTGATTCAATTGTAATACTTTAGAGGCTGGTACACGTGATAACCAAATTTTGGATGTATTTTTTTGACTTATTTTTTTATATAAAATAAAATTTTCCACATTTTAGTGTAATGATTTTGAATTTTAGGCTGACTTGTCTTGGAAAATAAGAACAGTCGTCACGTCTATTTTTGGATAGTGAAAATAACAAAAATCAACTCGAGATCAAACCAACCCAACATTATATATGTAATTTTAAATTTTTATTTTATACATGAAAATATTAGCTTGATATCATTTTAAAATATTTCTTATATTATTTCATAATTTATCTTTTAATATTATTTCAAGTTTAAAATTTAGAATTCGAAATGATCCAATAAAGATTATAATTCATAAATGTTGATAATTTTAATAAAACTTAAATCAAAATCAAATTAATACTAATGCGAAAAGAAAATCAATCCAACACTAAAAATGACAATAATATTGAATATTTATTCTTTAATATTACATTGGCCTAGACAATTAAAATACATAATTTAATTTTAATTTTCCTTCAATATTTACTATTCAGTAATGTAACTAATACTAATTAAACTTATTTTAACATGATTACTACTTTTAAGTTAGAATTATTTTCCTTATGACTTTTAATATTTATTTTATATGATGATTTCATCATTGAATTTTTTTGTGTTGTCAGTATTCATCTCATATTTCGCTTTTCTAATAAACATCTAAGATAATTGTATTTTGATCAGATTAAAGCAATATTTGGAGTGCAAAATTAATTATATGTTTGTATCCAATCTATATTGGAAATTTCCAAAAATCTGAAAAAATCAAAAGTTTATTAGTTTGATTTGATGTATATATTTAAATATTTGACATAATGATTTGATATTTAAAAAACCCAAACCAATTCGAGATTAAAAAGCCAAAAAAATCTAAATTATGAAGAAGAAAAAAACTTAAAATTATATTAAAAATCAAAAAATAAACTTAAAATTATTTTTGCACATTCTTTAGATGAAAATGATGTATACAATTACTAGAGTACATATGAATCATTTTGTAATAATACAGATATTATAAATCAAAGAGTTTATCGGGTTTACATAACAAAGAGTTTACTCCAACTGCCGAGCTTACAGTTTACTCCATACATAACACCAGCCAGTAGTCTCTAGTCTTAAGAATAAGAGTTCGGTCAATTAACTTATTTATTTAAAATTAATTGTATTCAAATGTTACAATACAAATATTGCAATGTATAAAACCAATGAAAACGAGCTCTTCTTCATCATGTAACAATGTTAAAACAATTGCAGATCATATCAATGCAAATTAATTCATTGCCATTTATAAAGATAAAAAAATTATTTGTAAACATCAAAAAGGAAAAATAATAAATTAAAAAGAAGAATCACTCAGTTCAGCGGGGTACTCGACACGCAAACGAACTCTACAAAATAGAGAAGCCTGCAATCCGGTCTGTTGAGCTTGAATATTATGGAGTCGTCATCATGATTCTTCTTAGTAGTAATAAATTAGGTAAAAGAGTCTATTTATCACATTGTCATACAATTGAATTTATCCATATATCATCAGAACAAAAATTATTTTCATTCACAATCATGTGATTGTGTCCAAAGGTGTCCTAAGATTGATATGTATATCATCATTTGATATATGGCGACACTTCAAACTTACACAAATTGTATCTACCTAAACAAAATTAGTAATAAAAATCGAACATTATCTTCTGTACGTGATTCAGATGCAATAATGTAATCACTAGTATAAATTCAGTCCAAGTGTTGGAATAATAATAATTGCTTCATCATAATCACCATTTAAAACAATAACAAAAAAAACAAAAAGATTAAGATCATTCAGTAATGGCAAATTAATTTATTGGTTCGATTCTGCCAGCAATTTTCCTCACCGATATCAGAAGAGGGAGCTTAGATATCCTCATAACGATCTCAATTTCACAAATAAATAAATCAAAAAAATATAAAAGTCACTCAGTTCAGCGGGGTACTCGACACGCAAACTTACTCTAACAATAGAGAAGCCTGCAATCCGGTCTGTTGAGCTTGAATTTCATGGAGTCGTCACCGTGACAATAAATTAGCACAAAAACGAAGAGATTTAAAACGGGAAATGGACAAATAGATCTAAAAAAAATAAAGTAGATCTGAGGGAGAATTGAAATTGCTCAGTAGTGGCTAGTTATTATTGGTTCGATTCTGCCAGCAAGTTTCCTCAGCTTTAACTCAGAAGAGGGAGCTTAAGAATCCTCATAGCAAAATCAAACTCCCCAAAAATTTAATCACAAAATCTCAAAAAACAAATAGATATAAAAAATGTAAGATGTAAGAAGAGAATGCTCAGTGAAGAAGGAGATCGACATGCAAAGGCATAAGCCCCTGACAATCCGGTCTGTTGAGCTTGATCTTTTACAGAGTCTTCATAGCGACTCTTCCTTCAACATCTAAGTAAAACACAAAAAAAGAGAACAATAAGAGGATTTGTGGGTGCTCACTGTATTGTGTGATGGTAGTGATGGGGGCGGTCACTCTCAATTTATAGAGGTTCTGCTAGGGTTTCTAGGTTTAAGATGGAGAAGCTCTGCGGCTAACTCTATTAGCGAAATGACTGATTCAACCCCGGATTTTTTTGAAATATTACAAAAAAATTCTCATATTTCTCCTCTGGGCTAAGAATTTTGATAGTCCAATGGGCTACGAATATGAGAGTCCAGTAAGGTTTTCAACGAACGATCGGTGAACTGTCATACGAATACTAAATTATATCTTTTTTCTTTATACACTAGGGAAAATATTAAACTTGCTCAATTTTTATTTTCTTCTCTTATTCAATATTTTTTCCTACTCTCTTATTAAAATTCAAGAATTTATCTTTTTACACCCAATGATACTTTACTTACTTTTTACGTAGGAATTCAAAAATAAACTTTTCTCAATCCCCCAATTTCGTCAAATTTTTACTCCCTAAAATATTAGTTAAAAATTTAATTAAATTGAAATTTAAAAGATCTTATTCCTATTCATTCCAATTAAGTTCCAAAATCGGGGTATTCATTCTCTATTATAATTTTTTCTAATTTCTTTCTTCCTTTTTTTTTCCTTTTTTTTTTTTTTTTTTTGCATTTTCACTGTCCTTTTCTTTTCTAAAAAATCTGGAAAAAAAAAATTCGAGAATTGAAACCTTCGCAGATTTGAGTGTACATCGTTGCATAACCACAGTCATGCTGAAAATGTCAGTTCTCTAGCAAGAGAACTTTTGCAATGAACAAACATGCATCTACTTCAAAAGACCCAAAACCCCAGAGAAGGGGTAGAAATGGCGGCAACCTCCGATTATCGATAACACTACCTACGGTAATGTACATTTGTATCCTATCCATCATGATTTTTGTATCGTTTATTCATTAGTTTTGTGATAATTGTTTTTTTTCCATCTCCATTTAAGTATCTTTTATTTAAATTTTCATTGTACTCATGAACACAATTTTTTTTTGATATCTTTTTTATGTCCTTACATTTAACAACATAAATATTAATGTTTTTGTGTGTAGATAATATTTTAAGTATCAGTTTAATATTTTTTGATACGTTATTTTTTGGTCTATTTATATAACGACTAATGAAATATTTAGGTATTTGTGTATCTTTTATGTGTTGCACATGAACATTAACGTATCTAATTTGTTTAATTTTGATGTTTTGTTGTTATTTAGTATCCCTACTCTTTCACTAATTACCAAAATTCCTTTTTTTATATTATTTCGGATACATAATATTGAGACCGATACTTTAATTAAAACAGACGAAATACTTAATTTTTTAAATTGTTATTATCAGTTTACTGCATAAAAAAAGATAAAAAAAATTATATTAACCCCACGTAATCACGCGGATGTTTTAACCAATTTTCTAGCCAATCGTGTTCATACCCTCTAGCTTGAATTATCATTTTGATTCAATTGTGAAACCTTCTCATTTTCTTCAAAACAAAGAGTACAAATTTGATTCTTTTATGATTGTTTTTTTCTCTTTTTAATTTTCTTTTGGTTTGGGAATGTTGTTTTTGGCTTCTTGAAATTTGGTGTCACGAGTGATTATTATTTAATTTGGTATCATATTCATCTTGTATTCGTTGTGTTATGCATTCTAATGAAATCAATTCGAACAAGAAGTGTTGATCAATTTTGAATGTGTTTTTTGAAAGAAGTTATCTTGCCAACAGATACAAAAGAATGTCCAGTAAGATAAGAAAAGAAGAAGAAAAATCTTCTAGAATGAAAATAACATCAAAACACTGACTAATTATGGTGGCGATGTGGACAAGCGACCAAGTCGAAGAACTTGTACTTTCTCCCGAATCTTGTCATACTTTTTTGGAGTACTTTAAGTTTTAGATCTAATAATGTTTTAAATTATCAACATTTATTTCACTATTACAAAAGTTTTAACAATTAAAAAGTACTTTTAGCTCCTATTTAAAAGTACTTTTATGTTAATTTTGATAATGTGAATCCGGTATCATATGGTGTGATGTCTTGTGTTTGATATAAAGTTAACTTGTTTTAAAATATATTCCGTATTGATTAAGTAATTTAATTTATGTAAACTGCTAATAAGTATGAAAATACTATTATTACATTGCATTTGATTTGTTTACATAATGAATTTGATTATTAATTCTTTGAAACTTTTGTATCGGATAATATATTATCAAGTGTTGTAAATGTACCGGATATAGTTGTGATGTGTATAGTATAAGAGACCATAATGTCTACAAGATACTACATATATTTCAAATTTAAGAACTGAACAATGTAAATATATAGTATCATGTTTAATATTGGAGACCCTCAATTTGTGATGTGGAATAATGATAAATAACAATGTGTGTATCATATACTTAAATCTTTTTTTTTTTTGGCTAATTCTTCTACACATCAATTTTTAGTTATTGAAGCATGATAATAATAATGTGTATCATATACATAATATTATAGACAAATTTTTGTGTCAACTTATTAATCTAGCTCAACTTATCATTTATTTGTTAACAAATTTATTAAGAAACATCATGTAAAAAGGTATTAAATATGTGAACATTAATTGATTTTGTCATCAAGTACAAAATATAGTACACTGTTGTATACATCTAATGTTGTTATATCAACAATAATCGGTATCATATAATAACAAAGTTTTTGAAAAATCTTATATCCTGCTAATAATATAGTATCATTATATATAATTGTAAATCCTCTATATTACAATTAATATGAATATTAATGTGAATAAATCTTATAATCTATAAAACGAACAATGTACTAACAATATCAACTATTATACATTCAAGTATAAATAATTTTGGTTACCAAACACTGTGAAACTGAAAATGTATCTGAAAAAAACAACCCTCCAAATTATTAGTTTATTGTATCTAAAACAATAACTCAAAGTTGTTGTCCCTGTGAATTGGTACATAATCACTATTTATGTGAACAATCATATTGTTGTTGTAAGTTAAAAGTGTTATTCTCCATCCCGTCAAACTTTTTGGATAAAAGTGTAATTCTTATTAATGAAAGTTGTTAAATATCATTTGAATACCACACTGCATGCCAATAGGGTCTACTACCACATAGGCTGAAAGGAAAAAAGAAAAAAATACCCTTAAACTATCTGAAATAGCGCATATTTACCCTTAAACTATATTTCGGCTAAAACTACCCTTCCTGTCTAACGATTGGATCAAAACTGCCCTTCTTATTAACGGAAGTTGTTAAATGCCATGTGAATTCCACATTGCATGCCAATAGGGTTCCACTGCCACATAGACTAATGCCTAATCTTTATTACTTTTTTTCCCCCTCATTTCATTATTTTCCATTAATGATTTTACTCCTTCTCCCTCATTTCGCGGCTAAAAGTTTCAAAGTTTTCTTCGTCTTTGGGTTTCAAAGTGGATCTTCATGGTTGTAGGTTAGTAAATCTTTTTTCTTATTTTATATCCAAAATAATATTTATTTAATCTTCCAAAATAATATTTATTATTTTATCGTAAAAAATTGTGACTTAAATAATAGAACAAAAAACATCACAATTCTAAAGAGACAAAATTAGAGTTGATAATGTAAGAATGAAAAAAAGGGACAAAAGATTGAGTGCATCGTTGTAGTTTTAAATAAAACACAACTATTTAAGGGCTAAATTTTGAAATTGTATAACATATATGCAAACACACATTACTTTGGCATAGAATTATATTCATATACATATAAAAACTTCCACAATAGATACTTCATATAATTGAGTTTGCACTTTTTAGGCCCCCTCGATTTCTACTTCTTTTTTCTTGCAATCTTTGAATTATTAAAATTAGTGTCATTCCAGCAAAGATAGGAGCACATTAAATATTAGATCATGAATGCTTTACAATGAAATAAATGTTTCTTATTGATATCAATACTTGAATTTCCAAAATTAAAATACTTTATATTACCGTTCTTTCCCTTCTCCCTTTTTCTGACTAGTTATCGATGAAAATCTGATTACACCATACTAATAAAAATAATTGTGCATTATTTTCATTTCACTTTTGGTAAAAACGCACACTATTTTATTACATATAATTGATCTAAAGTTTTGTAGTCACTCCTTCCGGTTTTACAATACTTTTTAATTAACTTAACATAAAAACAATTAAAAAGAAACATACTTTTTTAAACTCGTGGTCTAAATCAACCCATAAACTGTTCATATGACATAATCATCTTACAAGAAGAAAACAATATTTTAAGTCAAATGTTTATTTAATATATTAGTAGCATCTTTGAAACTGACTACAAAGAAAAACATTCACATAAATCAAATAAAATTTTTCATAGTGTAAGAATATTCCATTAAAAAATCCCTACTTGGTGTCAAATGACAAAACAAAATTAGAATTAAAAATTTTCAATAAATCACAACATGCGAATACTCGATTGTGATACATGGATATTGAGGAAACTGTAGAACACCTAAGCTTACAGATGAAATCCCGAGAGGGAGTGTGGTAGTCCGAAAGGAATATGAATGTATCTGAGAGAGAGAGATGTTTCCAATAGAGAATATGGGTTTATTCAGTGAATAAAGATGTACTCAAGAAGAGTATAACATGTTATCCAATGATATACTATTGTTTGACAGAGGATCTGAATGTAAATCTGGAGGACTTTTTTTTGTAATTTTTTTTAATATAAGCACACATTTTAGAAACTTAGCAAACAAGATATTCATTTGGGATCATTTTTTTAACTTCAAATTGTAAAAAATAATTAATTATATTGAGCTCGTGAATGGCCCCTTCAATAATCTTATATATATCTTATATATAATCTATTATTAAAATAAATCGTGCACAATTCAAAATATTAACACTTTTGTTTGAATCCATTGTTACCCATTATTCATAATGTATTGTATTGTATTGTACCATTGTACATGTATTGTATGGTAATACAATGTTTGGCTAGATGTAATTGTTTGTTGTTGTTTCTCTAACATTTTCATTGTTTAATTTGATTATATCGTCCTGTATCTAATTTATCAATTTACTCTAAATCTTCTTAATTATTCTAGTGTAAGGGGTTTGGTAGGTTTAAATAATGCCGCTACAATGGTCACTACGTATTTTGAAATATTATACCTACCGCTCCACTGGAACCCCCACATTACGTACCAATAGAACCACACTGTAAACGCACCTGTTTAGTCGTTTTTGAGCAGGCGAGATTTTATTTCTGGAAAAACTGGCTGAGACGACGGATCCCCACTACGGACCCGTCATGGGCACGACGGACCGTCGAGGGATTCTCGTTCAAAACACTTAGACTTAGAAATTTGGGTACTAGAGATCGACTCTCTAACGTCACGACGGAATGGCAGGACGGGAACGTCGTGGGCGACGACGGACTTCACAGGCCATGTCAGTAAATTTTCAGTCTGTTAAACTCTGTGACGGAGCAGAACAGACGACCGTCGCAGGCACACGGCTCGTCACGGCTGGGTCGATTTCCTGTTAATTATTTAGTGTGGCGTTTTTGGACTATTTCCTGCTTTATTATAAAGTAGTGGGTTCTGTAATAAGTCTATTCTTGGGGTTAAAAGAGGTAACCTTGAGTTCCTTAGTGGGTTATTAATTGCCTTTTTAATACTAATTCTATGCTAATTCGGGTAAAGAAAGAGGTTTGGGAATAAGAAACAAAGACAGAAAGAGAGAGAGAGAATCGAACAGAAAGGGGAGAAACGAAGAGGAACCAGCTTTGGGGATTTTGCTTGCTTGATCACGACATTCTTCGGTGTAGGTAGGTTTATGGTTTTTTATGCTATTTCATAGTAAACTCTTTCATATCGAATGATATTTATTGGTAGTATTGTAAAACCCTTCTATTGGCTTAATTGTGTGTAGCTGATGTTTTATATATATATAATTGCGATGAAATAGCATGATAAAGCTGTTGAATTTTAATTTGAAACGTTAGTTATGATGATGCCTTGGTATAAAAAAGGCTTGATGCACTAAAAGAATGAGGTAGAGGATCGGGTGTCACGTTCCGGCAACCATGATAGATAGTGGATCGGTGTCACTTTCCGACACCATGATAGAATGATGATTCGGAGTGCCACGTTTGGCCCCAGGTAGAATATGGATCGGGTGTCACGTCCTAACCAGGATAGAATGAGGAACTGAGTGCCACCTCCCAGTCACCAGGATATAATATAATGGATCGGGTGTCACGTTCCGACACAGGATAGTATGGGATCGAGTGTCCGTTCCGACACCAGGAGTGAAAGATAATGAATCTTTGAAATATGTTAATATACTATACTCCATCCTAATTAGTTTTTCCCAAATGGGTATGGTATGAGGCTTGAAGTCTCATGAGTGAACTTGCGTATTTTATTGACGATACAGAACTTGTTATTGCTGACATTTGAGTATATTGTGATTTTATAGATATTTATAGATATATTGTTTCTATTGTTGGAGTTGGCCTATTTACCTACTCCTTACTTTGTTTTTGTACTGACCCCTACTTGTAGTTCTTTCTTTGTTTATTTGTGGAGTGGCAGTAAACGTAACCATCGTCGTCTTCACTCAACCGCAACTCTAGCCAGTCTTCATCACGTCGGATCTCAGGGAGCATGCTCTAGCTTGGACTGGATCATCTTCCTTCATGGCTTGATGCCCTTGAAGTTCCGGCCATGGACTAGCTTTTTATTTATTTAGCTTTTTAGATACTCTTCGATAGTAATTTGAGGATAGATGTTTCTTGTGGGGATGGACTTCCAGGTTTTTGGAATAATAAGTATTGAGTTTTTATAAGTTTATTGAAATACTCGACTTTTCATTAATGAGTTTAAGTCTCCGCATTTTATTTTGTGATTTATGGTTCAAAGTTGGGATTTGGATTGGTTGGTTTTCGCTCACAAGTAGGATAAGTGTGGGTGCCCAGTCCGCGGCCCTTTTGGTCGTGACAAACTTGGTATCATAGCATTAGGTTCGTTGGTCTCATCAACACAGAACAGTGTCTAGTAAGTCTTAAGGAACGGCAGGGGGACGCCTTTACTTACTTTTCTTTGAGAGGCTGTAAGACCTTAGGAAACTCTAATTCTTTCTTTCTTTCGTGCTATTACTGGATCCAATTGGTATCTGGGGTGATACAAATTGGTATCTGATCATCTTCACTTTCACCTATTTCGCAGATGGTTTAACTAATCAACTACTAACGGTCAACCCCGCCCGGCTAAACAGTGTGCGTCTGATCCAGCCACTGGGTCTGTAGCTCGAAGATGGGTATGACAAAGGCCGTGGAAGAAGGTTGTGGAAGGACCGTGCCTACTAGAGAAAGACGACACCTAGCCCCATCTGGCACTAGGGCGGTTGACTTCCTCACCGCTGAGGAATTAGTGAGAGAGGGTGAGGAAGTGGAAACTGAACAAGTGCAGAATGAGGAATTGCCACCCCACCAACCTACCCCGTAAATGATCAAATTATATGTTTCTTGCTTATCTTAAGTGGGTTATCCCTGATTTATCAGGGCCCAGACTCCTCCAGGTGTTTTCTGCACCAACGCCTCCGTTTCCGAGGTACACACATTCAGCTACTATTTATCTCCCCCACCACCCCTCATTTCTTTCTATTTTAACTGGCAACGTTTTCCTCGCTACCCAGGGCCTATAACTGACAATGATCACATGAACTTTTTCAGTAAGTTCTTACATTGAACCTCCAGTCTTCACGGGATGCTGAATCTGAGGATGCCTATCGATTTTCCTGGTTGATTGTCCTGAGCTACTTCTACAACAAAATGGGTATAGTAGAACGGTTTTTGGTGTGCGTCTTGTGACTGTTATCAGTTTCACGGGACCAGCCCAATTTGGTGGCGGTCCAATTTGAGTGTCAACCAACAAGGCACACCTATACTTGGGCATCATTCATCTAGCTTGTTTATGGAGAAGTATATCCCCCGGACTTTGGGAAATGGAAAATAGATCGTTTCTTGAGCTAGAGCCAGGTAGGATGTCTTTACTACTACCTATGAGGCTAGTTTCTCTTCATTACCCCCTTGTATGCCACCCCACTCTTTTTCATTACCCCCCGACGCTTGTTCGCCGTTTTGTGAGGTTGAGGTCAGAATTGCGAGATTTTCAGCTACAGGTAAGCGCTAACGCCAAAATCTTTTCAAGAAGTGGTAGACTTGTGATAGAGGTGGAAGGGTTGAAAGCCAGATGACTTCACCCCATGGCAATCGACAAATCAAAAAGGTTTTCGAACGGGAGGTGAGTTTAATTGTTCTTACTCAGAGGACAGGTTTCCAGGAGGTTTCTCGGTCGACCAATTCGTCTTCAACTACTACAATGTATTGGGGGTCCCACCCTCAGACCAGTCACACTTGTCTCCTGAAGAGACCTATCTTTAATCCATAGAGTGTTATGTGTATGTGGGGACAGATTGGGGCAAATTCATCCCTTCCTTAATTTAAGATGGGTATTGGTCCAAAGAGCTTCCGTATAGGACCCGCCTGCCTGTATTCAAACTAGTTAGAGGTAGAGGATGGTCATGGGTAGAGGCCGTTATTTCTGGGGGAGATATCTGCGGGTTGTTCGAGTAATGGTGGCCACCAAAACGGCCGGTGGAACGGGCACACTGGATCTCACTTACGCAGACCTTCTAAGTGTCGTCGATCTCTCTGGAGGTTATCTAAACAGGGTAGGTGGCAACGGGCAGACAGGTGAAGGCCCCATTGTTATGCTTTCCCCTGGGCGGTCTGAACGAGACATCTGATGGTTGTTATCAAGGTAAATCTTTTGGTTTGTGATTGCATGGGCTTCTGTATTACTTTATCCTGGCTTCCACATTTTTCATATTTACTTCCTCCTCATTTTGTACCTTTATTCTTAATTGTACGTTGTGAATTTCTTGCATGCCTATTCGTGTTTCTCACTTCGGTGGGTGATGAGAGTCGGTGATAGTTTTGAAAAGGTGTATAGGTCTTGTCTTGTGACTTTTGTGGGGAGCAATATTCATGTAGAACTTGGTTATCTAGAAAGGTTTGACTTCGATGTATTCTTGGATGACTTGGCTTTCTCCAAATTTGCAATCTTGGATGTAATGCTAAAACTGTGACGTTAAGCCAAGCGTGGAGATCCGTTTTAGTTGGGATGTGGACTACACTTCCCTCCGGTTCGAGTCATCCATCCCTTTCTTTCTTCGTGCTAAAGAATGGTTAGTAAGGGTTTGTCATACTTTCTCTTGGCGCCCCTCAGGGATGTACTACCCATTACTTTCAAATTGACGTCGGTTTTGATAAGTCCCGTGAGTTTTCTATTTTTCCTTCAGACCTTCCTAGTATGCCACCCCGGATAAAGATATTGACTTCTGCATCGATCCTCTCTTGAACCGGGTATTTCGCCCCCATTTCTATACCCCCTGTATAGAATGGCTACCTGCTGAGTTAAGAAGAGTTCAAGGCCCAACTTCAAGAGTTGTTAAGTAAAGGTTTCATTAGACCAAGTCAAATCCCTTGGGGTGTCCTGTTTTGTTTGTGAAAGACGAAAGATGGGATCTTCGGGGATGTGCATAGAACTAACCGGCCTAAATAAAGTAACTGTTAAGAAACATTTATCCTCTTCCCTCGCATGATATTTTGTTCGATCAGTTTACAAGGGTGCTTAAGAGGTGCTTTGTTGTCTTCTCTAAGATGACTTGAGGTTGGTATCATCATGAAAATCGGGCAGCAGATTGCAAATGTTTTTCGAACCAGGTAATGGGAATTTATGAATTCTTGGTAAATGTCCTTTGGACTAACGAATGCCCCTGCTGCTTTCATAGCTTGATGACGGGAATTTTTAAGCCATTCTGGATCTCTTTGTGATCGTATTTATTGATTATATAACTGATATACTCCAAATAAGAGGAACATGAAGAGCCTTTGAGAATATGTGTTGGAAATGTTGAGGGAGAAAAATCTTTATATGCCAATTCTCCAAGTGTGAGTTTGGCCTAGATTTCAGGTCCTTGCTTGGGGGCACGTGGTTCTAAGGATGGAGTGATGATGTGGAATCCCTTCTACGATCGAAGTAGTGGACGAATTGGGGTAAGACCTACTAATGTTGTCCAGAAATAAGAAGCTTTGTTTGGTTTATTAGCCAGTTACTACCGGTCGATTGTTCAAGGGATTATCTCTATTTGCTTCCCCATTGACGAACTTTGACTAAGCAGAAGTTTCACTTTGTATGGTCCCGATGATGTGAGGAAAAGTTTTCAAAACTCAAACCTTGCTGACTACCACCTAATCCTTACCTTGCCAGTAAGAGGGTAGAACTTCATGTTTATTGTGATGCCTCCCTATTTTTATATGGTTTGGGTGCCGTCTAAATGCAAAGGAAAAATGTAATTGCTTATGCTTTGAGGCAATTACAGGTGCAATGAACTAATTATCCGACCCATGATTTAGAGTTGGCTGCGGTGGTGGTGTTTTTTCATTAATCAATGGATACACTATTATTGGGGTAATAAGTGGTGAAGTCTATCGTATCATCGTAGCCTCCAGTATGTCTTTTACTCAGTAGATTTGAATTTGAGACAGAGGAGGTGGATGGAACTACTGAAGTATTATGATGTTTACCAATCTTGTTATCACCGGAAAGGCTAATGTTGTGGCAACGCCTAAGTAGAAAAAGCAGGAGCATGGGTATTTAGGCCCACTTACAAGTTTCTAGCGCCCATTGGCATAGAGAGGTTCAAGACCTCTGGCCAATGACTTTATGAGTTAAAGTCATGAGAAGGAGGATTTTTTGGCCAGTGTGGAGGCGAGATCTTCCTTTTCTTGACAAGATCAAGGGGAAAACAGTTGATGATGAGAAAACTAAGCCGAATTTTGGGATATGGTGTTGCGAGAGATGCTAACGAGCATATATGAGAAAGGTGTTTTGAGAATTAAGGGAAGGGTATGTGTTCCCCGTTGTGAGATTTGATCCACAACTATTCTAACAGAGGCTCATAGTTCGGATTTCTATACCTCCTGGTGCAACCAAGATGTACCCGTACCTAAGGCAACACTTTTGGTTGGTGGAGTGAAGGAAGCGCGACAATTGTTGAGTTTGTTTTCCAAATGTCCAAATTGTCAGCCAAGATAAAGTATGAACACCAGAGGCCTTGGAGGACCCTTCAGACAATGCCCCATGTCCTGAATGGAAGTGGGAGAGAATTTTGCAATGGCTTCCGTGGTTTGGTCTTCCAAAGACATTGGGCAAGTTTGATTCTATTTGGGCAGAGTCCTTGGCTTGCATCGCCCTCCCTCCCTTCCTCTCCCTTCCTTCCGGATATCCGGTGCCTTCCCCTGCTAGAAGTTAGCCCGACTCTACATCTTTAGAAATTGTCGATTGATTGGAGTTTCCACTGTCCATCATATCAGTAGCGGTACGCAGTTTTCTCTAAGTTTTTTGGAGGACATTGCAACGCGGAATTAGGTACTAGTTTTTTGGACCTTATAACTCTGTCATTCACACGCCAGAACCGATTTACTATCTTAGCGAATTATTCAAGTATTGGAAGATATGTTCTTCGAGCATGTGTTGGATATAATTCGGGGGTCATTTAGGGATAAACTTTCCCTTACCCTTAGCGAGTTTCGTACAATAATAGCTTCACTCACGTAAAATTGATATGCTCCTTCGAAGCATTGTATGGAAAGATTGGTTCTCTATGGTTGGTTTTGATGCATTCGAGGTTATACCTGGGGTACTTGACCGTTTGAGGGATTCCGTTAGACCAGTGAAATTTATTCAATAAAAGCTTTTAAAGGCGGCTCAAATTAGGCAAAAGGAGTCAATGCGGATCGAAAGTTTAGGGACTTGCGTTTATGGAGGGTGAGCTAGTCTTTCTGAAGGTTACCCATTAAAGGGTGGTGATGCTATTTGGGTTAAACAGGTAAACTCATCCGAGGTATATTGGTCCCATTTGAAGTTCTGAAGGAGTAGGGGAAGGTGGCTTATGAATTCGCCTTGCTCGCAGGGCTGTCAGGAGTGCAACCCCGTATTTTCACGTGTCTATGTTGAAAAGGTACCATGGGGACGGAAACACATCCTTCGTTGGGAATTAGCGTTCTGCTTGATGAGAACTGTCTTATGAGGAGGAGCCTGTTTGCCCATTTTACGACTCGAGAAACGGGGGGATCCACGCAAGTTGAGATCAGGGCGATTGCATCCATTAAAGTGCATGAAAATCGACCAGTTGAAGAATCCACTTGGTAGAAGGAGGCGATATGACAAGAAAGATACTCACACCTGTTTCAGATTCAGGTACTATCTTTTCACTCTTGTTTTTTCTTTTCGTGATCGTTCGAGGACGAACGAGGGTAAATTGGTATCTAATTGTAACGCCTGTTAGAAGAGAGTACTGTGGTCAGTAAAGACTGAAAAGAATAAATGGTGGCTTTAGTAGGGATCGGCGGAGGTTGGGAGGTGTTGAGTGGATGAGAGATGAGGTGGTGGAGGCGCTCGGCAGAAGAGAGTGTTGTGTGTGTTGTTGGAATAAGTCGGTGAGGGAGTGGGGGGATATGGGTGTGACAGAAGATGGGGAGTAGATGTGATGGGGTATGGGTTAGTTGGGGAAGGGTATTGTAGTTTGGAGAGGCGGGGTGGTTACCGGGTCGTTTTGAGCAACGATTTATTTCGGGAAAAACTGGCTGAGCGGCGGAATCCACGACAGGGAACCGTCATGGGCACAACGGACCGTCCGCGGGAGTTCGTTTCAAAACACTTAATTTCGAAATTTGGTTAACTGATATCGACTCTCTGAAAACGTCACGAAGGAAGGCAGACGGAACTTCGTGGGCACGCGGACCCATCATAGGCCATTCAGTAATTTCAGTCTCTTGAACTCCACCTAACTCGCCTCTAACCTCTACCTTTTACTTATCATCAGTACTGCCCTCACCGTCCGACGGCTCCGTCATCCGGCGCGATTATTCCAGGCTGGGTCGATTGTCCTGGTAATAATTTCAGGGGCGTTTTTGGACTGATTATTCTTGTCAATCTTTTTATAACTAATTTATAATGCTAATTAGGGTAACCAGAAAGAGGGTTGGATAAGAAAAACATAAAGCACCGAAAGAGAGAGAGAGAATCGAACGAGAAAGGGGAAGAAAAGAAGAGGAAACAAAGCTTTGGGGAATTTGCTGCTTGTCCACGAATTTTTTGGTGGAGGTAGTTTATTGTTTTTTATGGCTATTATCATAGTAAACTCTTAATAGAGAATATATTTATTGGGTAGTATCGTAAAACCCTTCTATATTCTTAATTGTGTTATGCATGATGAGTTATATATTAATAATTTGGTTGATGAAAACTAGCATATAAAGCTGTTGAATTTTAAATCTTGAAACTTGTTAATGATGTGCCTTGGTTATAAAACAAGCTTGGATGAACAAAAAGATGAAGGTCTAGAGGTCGGGTGTCACGTTCCGGCACCAGATAAATTGGATCGGGTGTCACGTTCCGACACCAGGATATAATGAGGATCGGAAGTGCACTTCCGTCCGCAGGATAGAATATGGATCGGGTGTCCCGTTCCGACACCAGGATAGAATGAAGGATCTGAGTGTCACGCGTCCCGGCATCCAGGATAGATATGATCGGGGTGTCACGTTTTTTCCGACCCCAGGATAGTATGATAGGATGGAGTGTCACGTTTCCGACACCAGGATAGAAAGATTAATGAATCTTGAATAAATGTTAATGATACTCAATCTAGATGACCTAGTTCCCCAAATGGGGTATGGTTTGAGGCTTGAGTCCTCATGAGTGAACTTGGCGTATTTTATTGCGATTAAAGAACTTGTATTTGCTACTGTTGAGTATTAAGTTTGGTTATGTATTTATCGGATATATAATACTATTTTCTATTTTGAGTTGGCCGCTGATACCTACTCATTCACTTTTTTTTGTACTGACCCTACTTGTATGTTTCTTTCTTTGTTATTTGTGGAGTTGCAGTAAACGTACCATCGTCTTCAACTCACCGCAACTCCTAGCCAGTCTTCATTCATCACGTCGTGATCTCAGTTGAGCGTATGCTTTCTAGCTTGGACGGATCATCTCTTCATGTCTTGATGCCCTTGAGTCCGGTCATGGACTAGCTTTTTAATTTAGTTTACTTCTTAGATACTCTTGATTAGTAATTTGAGGATGATGTTCTTGTGGTGATGACTTCCAGGTTGGGAATAATAAGTAATTGATTTTTTATAAGTTATTTAATCGACCTTCATTATGGATTAAGTCTTCCGCATTTTATTTTGGTATTTATGGTTGAAAAGTTTGGGCATTGATTGGTTGGGGTTGCAGCAAGAAATAGGGGAAAAGAAAGTGAGCGGGAGGGAGGGGGAAGACAGTTAGAAAGGAACAGTGAGGAAGGCCTGGAGGTGAGATTGCGGGTGTGAGCAGTTGGAGAGATGGGTTGGCGTGAAATGATTTTTGGGGGTTAGGTATTTTCTGGCGGGGGATGAGGGAGGTGATGGGCAGTCGGAGGGGGGGTAGGTTCGAGCTTTGTGGTTTGTGTGGGGGTGGTGTGGGGGTGTGTGTGTGGTGTGGTATGGGGGGGGGGGTGTGGAGATGGTGATGGGGGTGTGTGGAGTTTTTAGGTGTGGGGTTTATGTTTTTAGTCACATAGTAGGATAAGTGTGGGTACCAGTCGCGGCCCGTTTTGGGTCGTGACACACACCAAATTGGTTGTTCCATAAAATAGGGGTTTCCGTTGTTACATAACAACGAAATTTAACAATACAGTACAGTACATTTTAAGTAACAATCAAAACAAATATTGTATGTATAGTAACTGTATAATACAATACAATGGATAACAATGATTCAAACATGATGTAATAGGCCTACTAAAAATCCTCACATTCCATTTGCACAACTTTATTTTATAAAGAAACAAGGAGACATGGTTGGATTTAAGCGATATGTCTTGACCAAATAATAAAATTTTATTTGTTTATGAATAAGGGAATTATTAGTTCAATATTTTGGTAATGGTTTAAGAAATTTTTATTGTATTATCAATCAATAATGATTTGAGGTTTTAACAAATTAATTGATAATTTGATATAAATTAATAAATTATAATTTTACCCACTGACATATAAAGGCCTTTGGTTAAGTTTAATTGTGGAAAACAGGTCTGAAAAATATTTTAATTTTAATCAAAATTATTGTTACGATATCAATCTTTAATGGGGACTCATTACCTTAGACTATTTAATACTGTATTTTAAACATATATATTTATCCATACTCTCTATGTTAGTTGAGTGTGTCACACGCACGTTTTAATTCATTAAATTAGTCATTTCGTTCCCTTTAATAAACATATTTCGTGCCCGAACCATCTTCCTCCTCTTCCCTTTTCGCTGCGTCCAAATAGACTAAAAACAACTATCAAACTCGCCTAAAAACGGCAACGAAACGATCTTTTCCAACGCTACTAACTGATCATGAAATAGCCACAATCATGTTTAAAATACAGTATTAAATAGTTGGGAAGGGGGGTAATAGGTCCTCCTATCGTAACAACAATTTAGGCCATTGAAATACTTTTCTCTTTAATTTTGTACTTTTCTTTTCATTGTCTTGAACTTTGAGTTATGCTATAAAGTGTTAGCGTTTGCTTCTTATCTAAATGTATTCTGTCAACTTATATGCATGATTCATTTGGTTTGTTACTTTGTTTTACAAGTAATTTTTATTGAAGAAAAAATGTTCATGAAAAATCTTAATTACTAAATTGATAATTGAACCAATAATACTCAATAACTGACAAATTGATAATCGGTATCTTGACATTCTAATATAACTTTACAATCGAACTGGATTAATCAATACACAAACCCTATTATGGACACTTAATAACTTATTTGGATCCCGTATATAGTTTGCATTTTTTTCAAGCGAGATTTGATCGAGTTTGTTATTTAATAATAAGAAGCCATGCTAATTAAGATGAGTTAAAAGTTTCCTTTTAAAGTTATTTGTATCGACAATCTTCCTAAATTTCTTATGTAATTTAATGTACTTTTTTTTATATTAGGATATTATAAATATTTTTTCAAAATTTTCAAATTCGTTTCATATAATTTGATGATTTCACAAATTATTTTTTTTCATTTTCATGTTTGATTTGCTATAGTGGGTTCATTTTTTAAAATATTTTTTTAATGTTGTTCATTGACCACGTGAACATTTTTTTATTTTTTTTTAAAAGAAAGTAAGTTTCGTCTATTTGAATAATTTTAAGTAGTCTTAAAACTATGTTAAATTTAAGGTATATTTGACCAATAAAAAATTATAAATATATTGTGCTATTAAGGATGGTGGCACATCACACCTCAGAATTAATAATAATTTTTTTATATATATTTTAGTATTTAACTAATTGACTAGTTAAATAAAATGGAATATCTCACAATAAGCCCAAGGGTATAATAGGAAAACAATTTTTCTAGAGTCTTAAACCAAACATTAAATTAGGTGGAAAGTAATGAACCAAACACTTGATAAAAATCAATCCTTGTACTAATTCCTGCATTACTAATCTTTTCATTACTAATCCATGGTTTAGTAATTCTCGCGTCATGCATCTTTGTACCAAACGATCTCATAGTGTCTTCACTCTCGTGTAATGCCATATCACTTGTGATTTTGTTTATTTAATATAATTAATTAGTAAAACTATATGACTAAGTTATTGTTTATATCCTTTTTTCCGTCAGTTAGATTTTATTTTACTCTTATTTCGATAAGACAAATAAATTTTATTAGGATATTATTTTATTAATCATATTTTGAAATATGAAATTTGATTACTATTACTTTGTAATGTTATATAATGATAAAAGTAGTATTGAATGAAAATAAAAAATAAATATTTTGATTTATTAAAATATATAAATAAAATAATAAGTTACAATAACGAAATATCCCTAAAAGTCAAAACTAAATTTCAAAAAGTATAAATGTTGACTGAGATATGTATACTTATTCTCTTTCTTAATAAGTAATAATAAATATTCTTAAATTTAGAAATTTAATTTCGAAAAACATACATATTGATAAAGATGTACATGCTTATTGCAATAATAATTGAAGGGTAAAGTTCACATATTACTTCCAATCAGTTAAAATTGAGTTCACTCAATGGGTAGTAATTACCAAAGAGGCTTCCTTCCCGCCTTGACCCAGCTAAAGGTAAAGGTAGGAATTAGGCGGCGAAAAAGAGACGGAGGAGCCCATTGACGGTTCACGAATATGAGTCCCATGGGAGAATTGACTGTCAATCTAATCTCACCCTAATTTGAATGCGTGACATAGACACTGTTGTCCCTTCTAATTTTATCTTTTTGTTGTGTTGTACTATAATGAAAGCAAAAGTATCCATTACTTGACGCTGAGTCCAGCTGGATAAAAAAAAAATGTAAACAATTTTTAAATTAAAAAAAAAAGAGTAGTACGAGTCCTGTTTTAGATTTCTAAATTTATTTTGACTGATATCACACACTCTTAAAAATTTCAAATAATTTAAAATTATATTTAACCAATTTTTCGGTCAATGCAAACAGACATTTAAATTACATTATCAAGAAAAAGATAACTCTTCCAAATGCTCCCACCATTGACATTTTTATTCTTGAACTAAGCCCCACACATCACTCATATAACCTTCCTATTTGGCATTCTTTTTTTCTTTCAATTGAATTCGATTCTATTTGCCGAAAGAAAAAATATTAATCAACATAATAATAATTTAAGTTCGAATATGTGATGAAATAATCTAATCTAACAACAATAATTATGAGATAATTTAAGTTCGAACTTGTTATGTTTATTCAAATATCAAGATCAAATTTATCTTTTTTTTCTATTTTTATTATTTTATATGTGTACAGTATTCACATTGAAATAAAATAATTCAAATTCCGAATAGAGTTGGAAAGTAGTGCTTCCTAGCTAAGATTCAAATCGAATCAAGAGAGAAGAAACATGCGGTTTTTTCATATCCAAAACTCGAAAAAGAAAAAGAAAAAAACAAATGGAGCCTAATCCTCAGCATTAATTGTGTGGGTCTAGCATTACAAATAAACAACAATGACCCAATGACACGTAGAAACCACCCAATAATTTTTACATTTTTGAGTTTTGTGCATTAGAGGAGTTTTGGGTTTAAGGAGAAAAATACCCACCACTTACCGCCTGAAAAAACCTTGATGCTCTTTCTTGTCATCTTCTTCCTCTCAGCCGATCCACTTAATCTCCATGAACTTGTAATCTGATTATTCTCCGTTTCAGAAATGGTATGTGCAGGCAGAATACTGTATTTATCTTGCTCAACGACGCCGTTTTCTCCATCCACTTCGGCGTTTCCTACATCAACATATTTCCATGGGAATCGTAGAAATGGAATTAGATTGCGATCTATGGCCTCCGATGCTGATGCATCTTCATACGCTACTTCGTTAGATTCTGAATCCTCCGATAGAAATGCCGCCGGGTAATTTTGATGAATTATTTGTTTGAATGTTTCGGTAGTTATGATTAATTACAATATAATGGTTGTTTGGTGGATTTGGAATTGATTTGTACAGGTTTTGTATAATTGAAGGACCTGAGACAGTAGAGGACTTTGCTAAAATGGAGTTGCAGGAAATTCGAGATAATATTAGAAGTAGGAGGAACAAGATATTTTTGCATATGGAGGAGGTCTCTGTTTTTTTTTTCTTCCTTCTCAAAATTCGTACTTATTAGTGTTATGTCTTATTAGATTTGTGTTTAGAATACTAATCATTAATTTTGCAGTTCTCCAGAGTATGATATAATTTGGAAAATAATAGTAATGAACCTAATGATTACTCTATATAGAAACTATAGTACATAACAAACATGTTTTTATCATAATTATTGATCACACATAATTCATATTAAGGACCGAAGAAACGAGTATAAATGAAATAACAAGAAAGAAAAAGAATGCAAGATGTTTCACTTATATGATATGAAATACAATCTACTTTCAATATTGCCTGTCAATAATGTCCTGTGTTGCCTATCATGAAAGAGATGTTAGTTACCATTGTTATTTTGGTCAGACTCCTATTTGAGAATTGAAATATCTATACTTATATCCATGTTATCCGTGCTCTGAGTTTGCAGTGGGACTTGGGATTGATTGCTATAGTTGCTTAATTCAGATATTTATGCTCTTTCAGTGTCAAATTTGTTATTCCTTCTGACTTCAAACTTGAGCAGGTACGCCGACTAAGAATACAACAAAGGATAAAGAGTGCTGAGCTTGGGATAATAACGGAAGCACAAGAAAATGAGCTTCCTAATTTCCCATCGTTCATTCCTTTTTTGCCTCCTCTTGTAAGTACTCTTAGCTGTTGTAAAATGTTTATGTCAGTGGTCACTGGTCAGCAACTTATAATAACCTAACGTCCCACTGAACATAAAGTAAGGAGATCCTTTCCTTTTATTTTGTTCTCCGATCTGTGTGGATTTTGATGAACTTTCTACATCTCCTTTTTTGTTTCCTTTTGGTTGGTCGCACTGCAGGCTACACAGTATTTAGCTGAATATATGTTTTTTGCAGACATCATCAAATCTTAAGCAATATTATGCTACTTGTATATCCCTCATTGCCGGATTTATGCTTTTTGGTGGACTTCTAGCACCCAGTGTAAGTTTTTCTTTTAACATTTTTTACTTTTCTTATTATTGTTATCATTTGGCCAATTGACTTAACGTGAAAATCTGATTAGTTTCTGGGGTATTCTTAGATGCTAACAGTCAGTTCAAACTCCTATCTATGCTTTATGGAGCCTACTACTTTTACCTTGTAAAGCATGCTGATATTTGCTGCAGTTGGAGCTAAAATTGGGACTAGGAGGCACATCATATGCGGATTTTATCAGAAGCATGCATCTACCAATGCAACTGAGGTATGTTTATGATTTTGTATGTTTGCTTAGCGAAGAAGTATATTCACTTCTCTACCACGAACAACAATGGATTCATAACATCTAGGCTCACCAAAACGACAGTCCAAAACTATAGATATAACAATTATGTTCTCACTGCTGGTAATCCGTATAGGCCTTTTTTTATTGAATTTAGGTCATTAAAATGTGGAACATAGGATGCTAAAATGACAATCTAAAGGGTCCTTATGTGTGTGCAAAACTATGTCATAGTTTTCTTGTTGGTTTAGTAGGATAAGAAAAGGCACCTACTTTGTAAGCGCAACTTCTAAATTACTCGAAGTTTTGATCATTTTTTAACATATGTGCCACCCTTTTCACAACTACAGTTACATTACAGCGACTTTTTTCGTCTAGTAATGAGTTGTAGTTAGTGCATGGAGAGAATTGCGATGTATGCAGATAATCTATCGTAGAGTTTATTTAAGAAAACCTTTTTGAAAATTTTCAAATTACATGCTTGTTAGGTTTTCCCAAAAAGAACCTTATAAATGGGAAAGGGGCAGTTTTTAAAATAGAAATGATCTTTAAAAAAAAAAATCTTCAAAAACTTCAGCTATCCAAACATGTTAGCAGAAATGTTTTCTTCCAAAAACTTTTCAAAAAGAACTTCTTCCGGAAAATTTTCCAAACAAATCTCAGAAGGAGCACATTAGAAATGCTTATCAATTTTAGGTGTGTTATTGACTTATTATTGAGACATTCATCTTATGTCGTGAGAAGTCAGAAAGTTCTCCACGATCTCTTCCATACGACTACAAGTCGGCAATCACTTATTAGTTTCATCCTTGAACTATTGATAGACTTAAAAACACTCATTAACTTGACTAACTGAACTTAAATACTTCCCGATCTGGCGAAATGAATGAAATATACCCCTAAATTCTCGTCAAGTTTAGGGATGTTTTGATCACTTCTCTCGGCTTTTTATTAAGAGTCTCATGCTCCTACAAGAGTTTGAAACCACTTGCTCTGTCATGTAGTAGATTAGAAGTATATTTAAGTTTAGTTAGTCAAGTAGAGATGTTTTTAAGCATGTCAATAATTCGAGGACGAAGCTAATAACTTGTGTCAAGTCTTGGTGTATTTTCTGAACATCTCTCAAGAAATTAGAAAAATAAAACAAAAGAAAAGAAAGATAAGTTGCAATATCAGCAGCTTCTTTTTTCCTTCAATTTTTTTTCTACTGTATGGTGAGGGTGGAAATACATAAGATCTTAAGATCAGCAATTCTAGGAGCAAAGAAAATGCATGACTTATATCCAGGGATTCATTTTTAGCCATATTTCTAGAGAAGAGTAGCACCAAGGGAAACCATTGTTCACAAGTTTCTATTTCTGTTGGATAGATCTGGAACGTGATGACACTTGCTAATCACTTTGGAAACTGAAAGTGATATAAAGCCAATAAAGCCATCATTTTTAAGTATTGTTAAAATTTCATTTTTTGGGTTATATATCATATACTTGAAAGATCTAACTCTTTGATAGGTGATGCTATCTGTGTATATCTGTTTGCTACAATTGCATAGTACATGAATGAATGCACTTTGCAGTCAGGTCGATCCAATTGTGGCATCATTCTCTGGGGGTGCAGTTGGGGTGATCTCTGCTTTGATGGTTGTTGAAATCAATAATGTGAAACAGCAGGAGCATAAGAGATGCAAGTACTGTCTTGGAACAGGTGTGTAATCTGTTAATAATTCAAAATTTTAGAAGCCAAGTTACTTTGCAAATCGGTTCAAGCTATTGAAATAGTTTGACAACAAATAAAAAATTCTCCTAGCAACATCTTTTTCATGTTTTCGGTGGATTACCTCTCAAAAGTGCTTTACTTCTTCAAATAGTTCAGCCATCACAGAAGGTCCTGCAACTTGATTTGGCATGCTTTGTTTAAATCTTTTGATTCTGGAAGGAATTTTCTTTTTTCCTTTCTGGATGGGACAAATATTTCATAGAAATAGCATTCCAACTGACGAGCAATTGGAATGCAGGTAAATTTTATGTTAGTTGCTAAATGTATATGCAGGATATCTTGCTTGTGCTCGATGTTCCAACACTGGATCTCTTGTTCTTATTGAGCCTGTTTCAACAATTTATGGTGCGGACAAGCCTCTGTCACCACCTAAAACAGAGAGATGTTCCAACTGTTCAGGTTCAGGAAAGGTAAGTGTACTGTTCAAATTTATTGGCTCCAAATTGTCCGCTCTGTGCATTTACAGCTGATAAATTAGACTGGATAAACTGAACATCTCTTTCCTGACCAATGTGCTCAAGCGATGTGAAACAGCAGGGTAGGGGGCACTTATTCTTAACATTTGGTGGGACTGTCAAGTTAGATTAAAAATTTGACCCTGGTTAAGGTTTGGTTTCTTTTCTTATTTTATCAGCACTCATGTTTCTGTGTTTTTAAAAATGGAACAAAAGGGATTAGGGTTGGGAGGAGAAAATTCAACCAAAGGAATAAAGAGCGGAGAGGAGTTGTACTGATTGACTTCTACATTTGCCACTTAAAACCAGAGCTACTCCCCCTTGGTGGACAATAGAAACATATTCCAAGTACCCATTAGACATTACTATGAGACATCCCCAGTATATAATAGTGATTTGAAGGTTCCTTTTATTAGTTTTAATAATAAGAATTTTGTCAGTATTTGCATCACCACGTAGCATTCTGCATTTTTACTCTAGTTTATACATTCGTTGACGATAAGTTAAGTTGAGCTTCTATCTTTGGCAGGTCATGTGCCCTACGTGTCTTTGTACTGGGATGGCTATGGCAAGTGAACACGATCCACGAATTGATCCATTTGATTAAATAGTATAGAATATAGATTTCCTTTACTGGAATTCTTAGTATTGAATGTGTAAAGTTTAGATGAAAGCATCGCCGATGAATGAACACAGCCTATTTTATAAGAGAGTTGAAATTAGTTTGAGAAAATCTTGGTCTTTATTATAGTGTTCTACTTCTATATACATGATTTGCTTTATTATGCAAGTCCTACACGAAATCTGGAATTTGTAAATTTATCTTCAAGAATATAACAAACTATCAGGAATAAAGCAAAAGCAAAACAATGAAACTATGGAAGTGAAATAAAAGCTGCACATATATAAATAAATATGTGGAGAAATTTGTGAGACCATGCTTCGCGGAGGCAACTTTATCCCTACTCAATCTTTGGGAAACATAATCTCTTACACACAATGTACAATGTGAAACAACAGCAACTTTATCCCTACTCAATCTTTGGGAAACATAACCTCTTACACACAATGTACAATGCGAAACAACAGCGTCTATACCATGTACGGAAATTATAAATAGTTTGACATCGAAACCTGTAAGAGAGAATCGACTTCATAATACCCACCTATGTTTTCCCTGTCAACCTGTGTAGACACTGACCATGGTGCTACCAGCACTGACACTGCCAGATTCTCTTGGGAATTGAGCAATTTTTGTATCATAGTCTCAATATCATGCTACAAGGATTTATATTCTTCAATCAACCGTGATGCATGGAGACGGGATGTAGGAACTGTAGTGCATCCTAGACTCTGAAGATATGCAATCTGCCACAAGGAAACAAAGTAACTGAATAAGACACCCTGACCTTAATTCAAGCCCAACAGACGCGTTGTACCATTATAAAATCTGTAGCAGCAAATCATATGCATCATTATAATGTTCTCCAAATATTTAATCTTAAGATTCACCAAAGTAAGTGAAAGGAACACCACTAAGGAAAATCTAGACCCCTCAAGCCTTACGTAGTATAAATCACCAAAGCGTACAAAGGGATGGTAGGTATGAAGAAGACATAAGAGGATAGGACATGTCTTGGACCGTCCACATCTGCTCACTAAGTTTGAAGAGAGAGCACACAAAGTTGATTACAGGTTTTCAGATTACATACATAAGTTTATATTTTTGAAAATGCATTATAGTTGGCTAAACTAACTATTCTGCCATTTTCCCTGTAAGGCAAAGAGTACAAAATAAAAGAAGATGAGGGAATTACAAAGTTTACATACCTGTTTGGGAGTTGGTTCTGATGTACCCATCGAACTTTCAATCCGTAGTTTTTGGAAGTACTCCTACAAGGGAAAACGTGTGATTAACAAGTAAAGAATAATAATCTTTTTGGGGAAACAGAACGAAACGCACACTAAACTTGTGTACAGAGAATAGGGAAAGGGGTGGATTGTCGATAACGTCATCCATCTGCATTGGGCTTATGAAATCTGTAAACCCCTGTGATTTTTAATAATTAACTTAATGACGTTACTAAAGATATCCAAGTTGTGTGTGGACCATATGAGGGCGGTGAACTAATTGGTACAAGTTGGAATGTGTTTGAAATGGATATAGTACCCAAATGTTGAAGGGAAATGGAAAAGAACCACGGCAACTCCCAGGCTGCCTCACGCCAGCTATGCAATCACGAGGAGGCTGAGAGAGAGACCAGGACGCCTCACCAGAGGCCTTGCGCCGCAAGAGTGCTAGTGAGGGAGGCCACAGAAAAAATGGCTGAGGCAGAATACTTTTGGTAGCAGGCGTATGATGTCTCTTGAGCCGTGATCTCCCTTTCCAAATTCCTGGGCTATAATAAGCTGAGTACGGGGAGAGAGTAATCCTGAGATATTGAGTTAGGAATTGTCTCAAGAAGAGGGATCCAAATCAAGGGGGATTTTCTACCACTTTAAAGTGAGTATCCAAGGATGTTCTTATGATAATTCCGCTCCCTAACCGCACGCACTACACTATTATACCTTGGAAATTACTAGAATTTCCTCAAATCTTCAAAGTCGTTAAGAACACCCACACATTGGATTTTCCAGATTAAGGTGTGTTTGCTATGGAGGAAATTGTTTTCCAATTTCCATGTTTGGTTGGGTCAAAATGTTTTGGAAAACATTCTCTAGGAAAATAATATCCTCAAATTATACAAATGATCAAATATTAAAAATATAAGGTGGTCAAGCATATAAGACATTCCCTCCGTCACATTTTATGTGACACTATCTGACTTGGCATGGTGTTTAAGAAAAAGAAGTTTGAAACTTGTGGCCTAAAACAATCCTTAGATATTTTGTGTAGCTGTAAATATTTTATTAAGGGTAAAAGGAGAATTTTAAGTTTAAATTGTTTCTAATTATAGTAAGTTGACATTCTTTCTGTGATGGACTAAAAAGGAATGGATACCACATAAAATGGGACGGAGGGAGTAATAATATCTACTGTTTTTCAGAGCAATTCTCGAACTTAACTACTTTTTTTTTTTTTCATATGCTTGGCAAGCACTATAATAGCAGAATGATGACAATTTATAAATTAATGTGCAAACATGGTCACCAAGATTTTATACCCTCTGGCATGATCTTTCACTTGTTCATGTATGTGATAAAAATTGCATGAGAACCAAAGGAAATTGAGTTTAAGCTGATACCTGTTTCTCTCTCATTAAGTAAGCACGCTTCTCAGCAGGAATTTTCTCCCAGTTCAACACCTAACCACACAAGAAATATTTGATGGAGATGCTAACATACACTTTAGAATATATCTATACTTGATGTACTTAAGAAACTGCGGATAGAGATGCTAACTTACAGATTCAGCATACTGTAAAGCTTCCTCACAAGTTAATGAGGACTTTAAGGCACGTAAAACATCCTGATAAATCAACAAAAACATTGTGAGTATTATTAAACACGGGAAAATAAATTTCAGAAAGACTAAGAGGTAAAAAACTTGATCATAAATATTCTTTTTAACAAGTAACACTGCACCCGGTCACAAAAAATAGGCGTACTTCACTTCCTGAATTCCTATCCGATTCATAACTTTTTATTGGCTCCCTGTCCTAAATTGTCCACACTCCAGATGTCCCTGGGCGTGCAGGGGAGTATTGAGTATCTCACATGGTGGGATAGGGTCATTTGGTCTGCTTATATGGTCTTTGGGCAAACCTCCCCTCATGAACTAGCTTTTGGGGTAGAGTTAAGTCCAAGGTCCGTTTCTTTATCACCCTTAAGGTGGAAAATACTAAACAGACAGCTGTTTAGTTGTATGGTGGCAAATATTTTTTTTCATATTATTATTGATTGTTCTGAAAATAGAGATTCAACAAGAGGAGAAATGGAAAGTCTTGGTACCAAAGGAAACAGAAAGCATCATGCTTCTGGAGACTGGAAGTAACCAGTTTTTCATTATCCTTCCAATAGGCCAGTAGTCACGCCCCCCACCCCAGAGATGAGAGACTAGCAGATAGCAGAGGATGAAGGCACAAGGTGGATACTGAGGTGGAAAGCGGGGAAGAATATGGTGGAGATGAGGTGCAACTGGTGGGATTCCTAAAATGAGAAATAGACCATGAGTTTTGGTTATCTTATTCTATTTTGCATTTAGGTCATCTTCGTGTTGGCACCAAATATCAGCTTTGACTTTTGAGCAAGGGCATGTGCTGCCCAAAAATAAAATAAAAATATCAGGGAATGAATTACCGGAATTTTTGGAGTCATGTTATTAATTTATCTGAAGAAATGCAGTCAAAATTGTTTGATGAAATGGGGGAAAAAATAGGGCTTAGACCTTGTGAGTGCTCTTCTTGACTCTAAGGCGCTCATCAATGACAAACTCTACCTGAAGATGCCAAAAGACAGATACGTTAAGATCCAACCTTGTGTTACGGTACTGAAATAAACTGTTCTCAGAACTTCAATGTGGTGATTCTCGCCATTCCCCAACATCCATTAGCGGGTTGTTACCTGTATTGACTTATACATTGGAGTATTGGATGCATGAAGTTAAATGTTAATATTGCTCCTCTTGACTAAGAAATATTCCCAACCATAAAGAAAATAAAAGAAATGAATAGCTTTGACCTTTTTAAGCAACCTCCGTGGTTCCTGAAATGCAGGCTTTTTGGCCCATTGATGGAACAAATGAGATACCACTGTTCGGTCTTCCGCATTAAATCTGGGTAGAACAGTTCAGAAATTCAATCAAAGTTAGGCTCCAAATAAGCAGGAGTATTCTTATATCTCTTTGCCCAATCATAAGTGTCCTAATTAACCAGTAATAGGACAAAATAATTCCATGTTATCTTCTTTTGTTAAATAATGGTGAGGTCCCGACCAGCTTGTACGCCCTATGACTAACATGTGCTAGCTCCCACCCACACATATACTAGGTAAAACACTGTCTGCCTAGGCTTAGGCAGATTGGAAGAAATCACCAAGTGTTTTTTGCCTCCACTGAGATTAGTAAGTCATGTTATCTAACAGACTCATGTCACCTTTTACATAATAAGCCAGTGAAAATATTTCAGGCTCTACTTGTTACAAACAAAAAGAAGATATTGTTGGCTCCATTTTACTAATCAAGAAATACAACCAAAGTTATAATGGGCCGATTCTTCACGAGTAAGCCTCGAACACTCGTTATTTAAATAAACAAACTGAGTTTGAGCAATATGGTTGCTAACATGTCAGCCAACTGGGGTGAAAGACAGGGAAAAACATGTTTTTCAGTCAAGCTATTTCTTTGCCTTGTCAACTTAGAGCACTTTTGAAGAATGTCCAAACGAGTCTTCCATGTCTTAGGATTAGACATGCTAAGGGTAAATATGTTTGGTTCTCCACCCAACACCCACAATTACAGTGGTTTTTGACGGGAAAAAATGTTTGAGCCCACAGTCAAAGCTCATACAACAAGACTCGAGCTTTCGAAAGATTTACTTGACTTGTTTACTGTTCACAAAAGCTAAGGTAACTTGGATTTTTATACATCAATTTTTCCTTGATAAGAAATTCCCATTTGTCATGTATTTAACATGTAACGCTAGTCTTGTTTCCGTTCAAAATTTTCTTTATTGGCTCATTCAGACAACATGGACAATAAAAGCAAACTCTACATCAACCCAACTACACGAACGGGCTGGAGTTCGAGCCAATAGAATCTGGGCAGAGTGAAGTTGCCCGTTAAAGGGTAAGTTCAATTCAGCTCATTTACAGCTCAAGTAAGACGATCAATTCGGGACAGGGGAACTAATATCTTTTTTTTTTTTTGAAACTACAGAGGAACTAATATCATTTTCTACCCATTAAGATGATTAAATGAAGAAACCTTTTTAGGAAGATTTTGGAATTGCATAGCTCCAGTGTGTCGATTGACTCTTTGGACATTCCGTCGACTGGTTCACTGAGAGAATCATCTATAGTTACTCTATGATCAACAGATTCCACCTTTTCAGCTGAATCACTCTGAGGAGTTCCCTTCTGGATTTTTTGGTGATTGGTCAGCTCTTCCTATTAGAAAAAAATTGTTAGCAAGAAGGTATTGTTTGATCTACCGGAAAAACGTAAAATGCAAATTAAGCAGACAATGACAGGTTACATTACTCATAAGAAAATTGGCAGAAGTGCAATGGTAGTGATTGAAAACCCATAGGCTCTAGATGAATTTATTTACGGTGTGTTTATATATCAAATATTAAGCAAGTCAAACAAACAAAAGTATCTCTAAACAGAGGTAAGTTGCAGCCTCTGCAGAATGTCAAGGGCCATCTTTCCCACCAAAAAATTTTAGCGGATTGTATAAGTTGCTATAGACTAAAAGGTCGTGTTTGGTTTGGAGTTACCAAAAACATGTCTCCAAACTCATATTGAGTTTTAGGAAAAAATGTTTGTCGAGTAGTGTTTGCAAAAAAGAAGTACCACCACTCTTTGAAGATTTTCAGAACTCAGTTTTCAGCTCTTTTAAGAACTCAAAAGCTCTAAAAACAAGTTTTCGAGATACAAAAGATTTTAAGATAATGAATTTGAAATTTTTTGAAGTACTAAAGTTCTTTTGGAAGCACATCTCTATCAACCATTCTTTTCAAAAAAACCACAAAGCAAACTCAGTTTTCGGCAACTTCAAACACATTGCATAAAAGGTTTCATGGGCACTGATGCATCTTAATTAATAATCTAATGTGGATCCGTACTTATCAAAAATATAAACTTAATCTCAGACTATTGCGATAGAGAACAATAAGTTGAAAAAAAGAATAGGATTCACATACCAAATGAAATTCAATTCAAGAAGTATTTTAATTCAATATTTTAGGATAACATCCATAAAAGTTGTCCCACTAACTTGCATATTAGAAGCTTATGCAGATCAATTAAGAGTTGATTAGTTAAAATCACTTTATTGGATGTGTTATAGGTATATAGAGAAGAATTGAGCTGAAGTTTTTTGAAAAAATATATGAAGTTGAAAAAAAGAGCTAAGTCGTTCCATTGTGTTTGGCTATTCTCATAAACTAAATCTTTACTGAACTGAAAGATCTTGTTGTTGCATCGAAAGAGATAAATGTTGACTATTCTGCCTAACATTGATCTTGGTAAAATGAAATGGTTGAATAATTTTAAAATGAGATTATTCAGGACTTGAATGCTGAGATTATGCATTAAATTTCTAGTAGTAGATCCTTGATTAAAAAAAGTCTTTGTTATTGTTCCAGGAGAAATGAAACAAAAGAATAAAATACATCATTCATCTCTTACAACACAGAGAAACTAAATGGTTCAATCTAAATTGATTTTAGGTTGTACACCTAATTAAAAGAAATGGAACAAACAGCAAGAATTGGGGCACCAAGCAAGTAAGGAAGCCCAATGGATTGAGAAAGGTTGCGGTGCTTGGGCAAAAGAATGAAATTTTGAGCCTTAAAATTCAATATAAATTCCATGGAAGGTTTTGTCCGTTATTAAGAGGGGTGTTTAGTCTCCCCCCCCCCCCCCCCCCCCTTTTCAAAGCCTAAATCACGACGTTTTTACACCTAGTTAAGGGTTTAAACAGTGTTAATCAATCCTTATACGTTCATTAACACGTCCTCGCGCCCTACATCTACTTTCTATCAGTAAACAATCTAGGATTACAACCTTAATTTTGAGATTCATTGTTCATATTTATGTTCAGCATGAACCTTATCATTGAGAATCCTTTTTAACCAAACTTTTTTTGTCTTAAATTGATTTTTGAGAAAGTAAAGACGAGTTTTAAAAGTAACTTAAGTAAGGGTACAAGGGAACTAATTATTCCAAAATGTATCACTTTTTACATTGAGAAAAGAAAATTTTGATTTCTAAATGAGTTAATGAGTTCAGATCAATACCTCATTTATGAGGATATTTTTGAGCAATTACCTCACATTGAGAAAGGTATGTTTTATGATTTCGGCATGAGTATATATTTATTGGGAGTAGTCTTGAGCACCAATATAGGGATGAGTTCAAACAACTCACATTCCTCATTAACCATGTAGCCAACATGGTTAAAGGATCGTACCTTTTAGACGACTCATTATTACTTACAAGCAGAGTTTTAGTGTAGTTGAGATGTTCAACATCCCGGCAAGGTATAGGACAGTTCTAGCAACGTGGGCAAGGTGTTTTATCATCACTTGCTCACAATGATAGTTGTTGGTTAGAGAATCTACCAGATAGATTTAAAAGTGTATTTTTATCATATCACTTAATATGTTGAGTTCAGAGATGAATAAGTGTTTGTAAATTTAAAATAATTTGACTATTTTATTTCTTTAAATTCAGTAGAGTATATATTTATTTCTATTGTAGTCCTTTCAGTTATTTCGCTTTGGCTATATTACATACTAGTACATTCAACGTACTGATGTCATTCAACTTGCATCTTTTTATGATGCAGATACAGGTGTTCATGGTCATGAACAGGCGCTTTGTTGAGATCATTTGCACTTCTTGTTAGCTTTGGTGAGCCTTCTAGCATTCCGAAAGACTCCACTTCTTTTTTTTAGTTAGTTGCTTTAAGGTGTCGTGAGTCTTGTCCCCCTGACATCCGTCTAGAACAATAGAGGTTTCACAGATAGTAAGTTTTGAGTATTCCTTTGTTGAATTGTATTTCAAACTATTATTATTTTCAGAGTATCCTGAGAAAATTGAGTACTTTGAGATTAAAAGGTTGAATTCTGGTTTAAGGCTTAATTCTGCTTGAGTTAGTCTTCCACTAAGTAGTCATTCAGGACAAGGGTTAACTGGGGACCAAGAATGGCTCTCGAGCGCTGGCCACGTCTAGGGTGTACGCTCGGGCCCCGAAAGAGAACCGCAGATCCCATATGTGGATCAACAAGGGTTCGCTTTGTCAAGCGCCGAATTGTCAAAACTTAATCGGTAAGGAAGCTTACAATTCAACTTTGTGCTAGTGGGTTCTTCTGACCTTAATTCACATCCAAATCCCTTCCCACACTAAACAACTTTTCAAATATGAGCAATTTAAGAATCACTCAGTACGACCTTACATGAAAATAAAGAATGGTTTGGGCCTTAGCTTAGAAATTTCCGGGTTGTTACACAACATTTATAACAGACATACTTAAAACTGAATCACATCTTACTTGGGTCTCGTGAAGATGACGGGGAATTTCTCTCAGAAAACGTGAAGGTTGAAGAACCTGAAAGCAAGTGTGTCTAGACTTGAGAAAGAAATAATAAAGCCAAGATAAACCAGAGCAAGCCGTTCATCACACCTGCCAATTTGAATCCATAATTACATGCAAAATGAAAAGCTTTTTCCGTGCACGAGTCATTGCCACATATAGTAAGCGTCTCTCCTCCTAAAAGTTGCAAAAAACAAGAAAAAAGTTGCATTCAAAGTGAATAAAAAAAGATTTATATTATAGAAGGGGTAATTACTGTAATGATTCAAATTTCAAAAACATAAATACCTCAATTGAGTTGCTCCTTTCATTTGTGATGCCATTAAATTCATGTAACAAGGGAATCTCTGATTCATTTGCCTGACCAATTTATGCGAGCATTAGCGCCAGATTATACCTTGGTGTTATAGAGGATAAAAAGTCTCTTTGATGACTAAAAGGGGTGGAGGAGTCCGCTATCCCTCTCCTTGCTCGTCCAATTAATGTGATGTAACATTAATAAAAACAATACTGAAAGCATGGATCTCATACCTTAACTATGAAAACCGTATCCCACTCTAAGCCTTTTGACTACACAAAAAATCAAACGGAAGAAATGAAAAAGGGGAAATCCAATTAATTTTCACGAAATATGGACATTGGAATGAAGCACGAGGAAGCAAAGTGAAATAACCCATTGCTAGAGAATTCAGAAACCTGATGAATTGTCGTGACTGTAACAGAGTCTTTGTTATCATGTCTCCTTGTACGGAAATTTTCACTCTCCCGTTCAGATATATGATCGATAAAAGCTTTCAGTATGTTGGCACAACCTTGTCCTTCTGTTTTGCATTCACTTTCTCCTTCTATGGGATTCTTATGAGTTTTTAGGAAATCAGACACATCGTCCAATAGATATTGAAGAACCTGCACCATCAAACAAACAGCTTCTGATGTATCTGCTCATTTCACTTTGCTGCAACAATTTTTATACAGGGGAAAATTAAGAAAAAAGAGTCAAACAGAAACAGAAGATAAGAATAAGTCACGTAAAAGAAGGCATGCATTAGCAGTGAAGGTGAAAAGAAAAAAACAAGACCACAAAGGAACATATTACACATACAGGTCTAACATCATGATCTTCGTTAAGCAACTTCCCTCCATCATTATCATGAACTGCCCGCTGTTCAAGAAGATATTTCTACAGAATGAAAGTCACATGTCAAAAGATTGAGGTGCTTATAGTATAAAAGCTGTAATCTGAAAGACAGTTTGATTAGCATGAAATAGACACTTTTAATGAGAAGAAACTTTCATTAGCTTGAAATAAATAAATTCATAGAAAGATGGTGGAGGTGATTAACAAATAACTAAGATTTGATTTGACAAAGACGTTGGAAATTCTCAACGAGATCTCCACAGACAAAAGTAGGAAACTTATAATCATATACTCCCTTTGTTCTATTTATGTGGCATAGTTTGATTAGGCACAAAGTTTACAAAAGAAAGGAAGACTTTTGAAACTTGTGATCTTAATCATGTGACAACATTTGTGTGGTTATAGAAGTTTGTCATTAAGAGTAAAAGAGAAGTTTAAGTTAAATTATCAGCAAAATTAGAGTAATGCTGCCACATAAATTGGAGCGAAGGAAGTATATCTTTCTTTTTCTCCATACAAATATCACTTTTTAGGTTTGTGTTTTTATAATACAACGACCAACCTGGGGTATCATGTTAGCCACTGAAGTAATGACAGCTGAAATGGATTCTTCCTGCAAGTATAACAAGTAATTTTACCCAAGAATTCAATCTGAGCAAACCCCAAATGACCCTTTTAAGTCTGAGATATTTTGCTGTACACAGATAATTATCATTTACATCCAAGACTTTGTCCAAGAAAGTTTCCCTCTAGTGATGAGAAAAATCTCAGCACCAAATTGCACAAATGAAACTCAGTATCGTATAAACCAACATCAGTCATCAGCGACATGCATAATCAATCAATGCCCTTTGAAAATGCCTTTTCAACTGTCCAGGCAGATAAATCAATTTTGCAACTCAGCACACATGATAAAATATCAATAAAGCTTCACATGATTTACATCCAAATAGAACAGAATTATCCATAAGATTCAAAAACTAACCCTTTTGACGAGTTTCGAAATCATGTCTATCATGAGCAACACCTTCCGCCCTTGACTAAGTTGACTCCTGTAAATAAATAGAAACAAATTTACAAACCTATTTGTTACAGTCAAGACTAATTCACAGTAAATTACAATGAAATGGACAACTAGGTAATTTGAGGCTAGTTGCTTGTATTAGACTCAATATCAAAGCCAAAACAGAGGACCAAAAGCTTTTTCTTTGTTTCCAGAAGACAAGAAAAAGAAATAGAATACGTGTAGGGAGGCAACGCAAAATATGGAAATCCAGATAGTATTTGAGAACACATAGATAGATATATAATATCACTCAATGAAGTAGTTGAAAAAATGTATGGTCAAGATCATAACTAGTACTACTAAAAAGATCATTTATCATCGACAGCTCACAACAAGGAGTTCTAGAACAAACCTCTTGAATGTGCCAGATACTTTAGCACTAAATATGTCTCGTGCTGCTGAAATGAAGCTACTTTTCCTTACAGTGGAAACTTTTTCAATGTGTTCAACTACCTAGGACAGAAAATGTCAAAATAAGCTTTAAATAAAATAGGCATTGGACAACCATAGTGCCCATACGTGAAGAAAAATAGATACGGAAGAACCTTCATTTTTTTCTTCTTTCTAAGGCAGTAATGCTTGAATATCTTTCGAATGAACCATCAATCAGAAGACCGGTAAAAAAAAAAACGTTTGTTCTAAACATAGCATGATCCCCCTTGACACCTATAGCATGAACATACCAGGTTAGCGATTTTTTAAAAGCATATGAATCTATCTGGCAGTGATGGGAGGTAAAAGATACCTTTTTCCTATAGAAGGCCACGCCATGGACATTGAATGGGATTTTTCTATTACGAAATGCCGCTTGAAAGATTTTTCCTGACACCTGTTGAACAACCATAGGCAGGAATATTTAGCCAAAACCCCACAAAATATCTTAAACAAGTTTGCTTTTTCAATAGGTAAAGCTTGACCTGCCTCCGGAATAGAACTGCTATGTCGCCGAAAGAGGACTTTTCAGTTGTGCCATCAGAAGCAATTTCTAATATTTTATCAACAACAAAAGAACATTGTGCATCCTCGTTGCAGCATTCTTTGATAGTTATCTGCAAAGTATCATATGTTAAAAGGTACTCCTATTGAGGATGTTTTTCTTTATAAGAACGCTAAAATCATTTACCTTTGACCCAACAGAATTATCAGTAAGAACACGTTTTGATTGGCACCTTTTTGAATTGTTTTGTATAAGAAATGATGCAGCTTCAACAATGCAACGTGTGGACCGGTAATTTTTACTAAGTCTGACCTGAATAGATATTGATATACATCACAAGGAGACTATCAGAATCGTATCTGAAGTTCATATAAACAAGGACTAAAAAGACAAGTTATAAGAAAGAGTTTGCCGAACCTCTTTGTGCAAAGGAAAATCTTTCCGAAATGAATCAAATCCAGAGGCATCAGCGCCACTAAAACCAAAAATGGACTGCAGAATGATATTGAAAACTCTGAGCAGCAAGGTACTTGAAAGGAAAAAGAAGTGAAGAACTTGTCACAGCAAGACGAGAAAAAAATGTTTCACTGGATAAAGTAAGAAAGACTAGCTTCAGCTTCACCTGATCTTCATCACCAACAATAGTTATGCGTTTATGCGATGCAAGGATATGTAAAAGTCCATACTGCACAGCACTTGTGTCTTGAAACTCATCAATCACCATTGCTTTCCATAATTCCTGGCACTCTTCTAAAACTTCATTTGAAGAAAATGAAAATCAAACAGATTGAGACAACTGTGATATCACAATGCACTAGATTACAGTCAATTATGGAACATTTAAGTTAACCTTCTGGAAAATCAGTCAAGAGCTTGATAGAACAACTGATCAAGTCATGGTAATCCAAAGCATTGCATGATTTTAATATATCGTTGTAGCTTTGCAGAACTGCAGCCTGAGCAATATTGCAAGATCAGAATAAGGAAATATGAACGACAAAATACCAAAAATCCCTGATTATCGGCTTACTCCAGTTTCATTTCCAATTTTATAGTAGTCGTCCGGCGTCCTTCCTGCAGACTTGGCCTGTATTTCAGTGGAAGAGATGTAAGTACAAGTATAACAACCATTAAGCATGCCAGTGGAAGAGATGTAAGTACAAGTATAACAACCATTAAGCATGCCACATGTCCTATTTGAATATGAAAGGGAAAAGGGTACAGAGGAGAGAGCTTCAGTTTTGACACATAATAGTTATTCCCTCCATTTCAATTTGTTTGTCTGGTTTTGACTTGACGCAGAGTTTAAGAAAGTAAAGAAGACTTTTGAATCATGTGGTCACTAAAGACATGTGAAATGTACCAAAATGTCCTTTAATCTTGTCGTCCGAAACATATCATGTGAATTGCTTATTACAAGTGTTTTTGGCTTTTAAGCTCATTTTCTAGTTTTTGTGGTGTTTGGAAAAGTCAAAAAGTGCTTCTAAGCAATTACTTTTAGGCCAAAAGAAGTATTAAAATAAGTTAAAATCCAAAAGTTGGGTATTCCCAATTTATGGCTTTTAGCTTTTAGCTTTTAGCTTTTAGCTTACAAGCTACTTTTAAAAAGCTAATTCAAACACCCACTAAGACAAAAAAAAAAACTGAAACAGAAGAGTCTTTATTAACATGCCAAGAAGAAGATGACAAAATATATGGTGCTATAATTTGGTTTATACATATTCAAATAGTTCACTTTCATATGCCAGACAGAAACTTCCAAATCAGCATATCCAAATACTGTCACTGAGCAGAGTCAGCAGATACTGCATTCTCTAATGGAAAGAAAGGTTACTCTTCATCTATCCAAATAAATGTAAAACATCAAAAGATTGTTCGATTGATACTTCAGATAAACTAATCAAAGTTGTGTCCTCCTTTTGACAAAATATAAACTTAAAAGACAGCAAGATTTTATAACCAAACTAAGTGGAACTGTATATTTAACCCAAAACCTACTTACTTGAGTTACAAACTTTAACCACTTCTTTGATCTCTCCTTAAAAAGTTGAGGAGAATTCTTGTCATTAAGCTGACAAAGCTCATCACGAGGTCCATTTTTCTTATCATCCAGTAAGCGGGCTGCTTCAATGACAGCTCTTCTCTGCTGCCCATGTCCATATATGAGAAATTCAGGTGTTCGACCTAACCTATTTATGAATAAACATGTGTCTATTTAGACAATTTTATCACCACAAGAACTGATACATTACAATTAACTACCTTCTATGTGACAATATGAAGGTGAAGGAGAAATTAGATAAAATGCATTAGTTGTGGAGGAGAGAGACAGAGAACTTCTAACAATGCTTTAAAAGGTTAAGGTGAAGCGAGGAGCACACCTTGAGCAGAAGGTGTTGGTTTTTGAACTTCCAACAACAACAAAAAAACCCAGTAAAATCCAACTGGTGGGGCCTGAGGAAGGTAGAGTGTGCGCATTACTTACCCCTGCCTCATGGAGGTAGAGAGATTGGTCTGGGAAGACCCTTGGCTCAAGTATCGCAATTCGGAGCAGTATAAAAGGACATACAAAAGTAAAGAAGGAAATAATAGAGAAAGCAATGCATAGCATTAAGAGAAAAGGAACAATAGCAATAAATAAATAAGGCAATAACCAAAGCACAAAAAATCAGGGACAAGCAACAATGGCATATTGTTGATACCACTGCTATGGAAGAAGAAACGGATATAGCGTGCCAAACAAATAACCACCAAACCTAACCCGATGGAAAATACTAACATTCTACCCTAATTCGCAATCTCAATGTCTTCCTATCTAAGATCATGTCCTCGTTTCCTCGATAAGATCAGGATGCATCATGTCCTATCTTATCACCTCCCCAAATACTTCTTCGGCCTCCCTACCTCTCCTTACACCTACCAGGGTAAACCTCTCGCACTTACTCACTAGCGCATCTACACATCTCCTCTTCATATGCCCGAATCATCTCAGCTTGCTTTCCTCGTCTTGTCCACCACAGAGGTCACTCCCACCTTGTACGGTGTGCCGGATATCTTCATTCCTAATTTTATCTCTCCTAGAATATCCACATCAACATCCTCATTTCGCAGCTCTTATATTCTGAACATGAAAATTCTTAACTAGCCAACAAATTGTCACAAACAACATAGTCGGTCTAACCACCAGTCTGTAGTACTTACCTTAAAGTTTTAGGAGTACATTCTTGTCACAAGGGACTCGGAAGATTTCTTGATAAATTGTCTCTATTTATTTTGGTCCTTTTTCTTTCAAATTGCAATTTCACTTCGATGAAGCAAGCGCTTTAAGTGAAGCAAGGTCTTGTCGCTTTTTTTCTATTTCCCACTTCCCAAACCACTGCAATGGATAGGGTCATTGCAGAAGGATTATTAAAAGGTTTCACTGCCTTGTTCAGGGGGCAATTTGATTTGAGGGTATCCATCTTCTATTTGCAAATGATACGTTGGAGTTGTGCGATCCAAATTTCTCTTTGTAGTCTTGTTTGAGACAGATCCTTATTTGTTATCAGATTGTCTCAAGGCTTAAGGTCAACCTCGGTAAGTGTTAGATAATACCAGTGGTTGAGGTAGGTAACATTGAAGAGTTAGCACAAGAATCAAGTTGTAGAGTCAGTGTCGTGTGCCTTTTCACCTTTGGCGCAAGACGAGAGGCAAGGCGACACGATAGAGGCGTCACTTTTTAAAAAAAATTGACTTAACAATTTAAAACTTAAAATGTAAAAGATAGGGTCTATTTTTTATTTAAGCACCTCAAACTTCAAAGTCAACTCTCTTCTTCAGACTTCAAGGCTCAGGTCGGGTACGCCTTTTCTTCGTCTTTCTTCTCGTTTCTTCTTCTTTCTCCGCTGTTCTGATTTTACGACTGTCTTTCTTCTCGCTCTTTTTCTTTCTTCTTTCTTCTTTCTCCTTAACTAGTTAGGCAGCTTTTTGTTCTTTCTCAACCAGCAATCTGCCCAGTTCCTTCTTTCTCATTCTTCTGTTTTAGTATTGCTTGTCTTGTGAATTATTGAGTCATTCAAGTTCTAGACTTTTAGTATCTACTATCTACTTTTATTTTTTGAATTGAAATATTTGATAATATGTTATTGCTATTGAGATTTTGGTTATTTATATATGCAATTAAAAAAATTTAATATTTGGTATTAATTGGTGCTCCACTTCAAAAAGGCGAGCGCCTCGCCTCTCACCTCGTCCTGAGGCGAGGTAGACCCTTGTCACCTTTCGCCGTCCAAAACATTGGTACCCATTACCTACTTGGGGGTAATATTAGGTGCATCAAGCAGAGATATTGCAGAAGCAAGGAGTCTTGGTATCAGAAATTTGAAATTACATATTAATTGCCTTTTGATGAAATGGTAATGGAGATATGCTAATGATGGCCAAGCTTTATGGAAGGAGGTGATCATGAAAAATATGTCATTGGTGCACTGATGCAGTGGTCAACACTAGTAGTGTAACTGTTTGGAGGACATTAGAAACTCATGGCAAGCTTCGACAATTATGTTGTCCATAAGACGGGTGATGATTTAAAGACAATGTTTTGGAAGGAACCAAGGAATCGGCAAGAACCTTTGATGTCTGCTTTTCTGAACATTTTCTATATGCAGCAATCCTGAAGCAACTGTGGCAGACTCCTGGACACCTCATGGGTAGAATATTTGTTTCAGAAGGAACTTAAATGATTAGGAGATTGAGAGGGGGTAGGTCTTCTGAAGGAAGTTGACAAATTTAAAGAAACCTCTCCCATTCCAAATGTTATTAACCAGAACCATAGCAGCGATAAGAGATTCTCTTTTCAATAGAATATACAAAATGGAAGCTTTGGGGCAGCCAAGAGGCAGTACAGGGCCATGGTTAAACGTGTGGCAAAAGTTTAGTCCGACCCAAATTAAATGTTTCACTTGGTTAGTGGCCAGAAAATCCTGTCTCGCTCATGAAGTCCTATGGAAGAAGGGCTTTCAATTAGTGTCAAAATATTCCTTTGTAATGATACTGCAGAGACAAATAATCAAACTGACAACCCAATTATGGTCACTTTTCTTCAGCCTCACAAGTAACAACTGGACTATGCCAGATCATACATCAGATCTTCTAAGTTGTTGGATCAAGAGAGGGCTAGCAAGTCCCAGAAGAGATGGTGGAGAGCAGTTCCTTCATGTATTTAGTGGACAATATGGAAGGAAAGAAATGGGAGATGCTTCGCACTTGGGTTTAATACTCTACAGAAGATCAAATGGTATTGCATGGTAAATTTTCATTTTTGGTCTTAACTAGCAAATGTAGAGAATGAAGTTCAACTGGTAGATCTTAGGCTCTTTATAATTAAATTAGCCTTGGTTATAACTCTTTGTTATTAGCTTTTTGGAGGTCTCTAGCATATCCTTAATGTTGAGGAATACAGATTACCAGTTTTCAGAAAAAATATATCAAGATGACGATCGTGTGAAGATATTGGGTAATACACATAACTATGGAAAACTAGATTCTGATGCCTATTAGAACAGCGTGAAAGTCTAATCAATTTTCCAAAACAAAGCATGGCTAAATTGATTTGAGCCACTTATAACAATATACGAGTCCATTGAGTGGCAAGTATAGTATACCAGGTAAATATGCTATTACAAAAAGAGGTACAGCTTACCGTAGGACAATCACTCTTGAACCATGAAAAAAACAAAAGGCATAGCTCTGAACTAGTCTACAATTACGTACAGAAACATGGATTACGGAAATCACTAGATCTAAAATATGATAGACTAACACAAGTACGGTAGTAGCCTACATCACCCTATGCTTTCCTTTTTATTAGGACATTCCTCAAATCAATTAATGGTAGTAAGTCTAAAACAGTGGCAGTCATTGTGGTTCGGAAAATTCAAGTATGGAGCTTTCCAGTTAGATTTTATCTTCGGACATCTTTTCATAAATGTTTGCCTGCTAAACAAGGAAACCTAAAAGACATGTAAAAAGAAGGTATTTGAGCTACATGAGACTCATTTTTATAACATAACAAGACATAGCGAGCAAAAGATTACTTCTTTCGGTGTTCAAATCTTAAATATTTAAGAACCAAATCAAGATATACATACTTCTCAGCATGCATGCGGCAAAGTTGCAAAGAAAACGAGTGAAATGTGCTGATCGTGAGCTCCTTTGCTGCTGTCTTCCCTGCAACTCTTCCGATTCTCTCCCTCATTTCAGAAGCTGCTGCTATTGTAAAAGTCATAGCAAGAATGTTTGACGGACCAATACCCTACAACAATAAGCAAAGGAATGCAGAGGAAGAAAACTCAGAAGTAGATACTTGACTAGATCTGTCACGTGCCAGACATGGCATTGACAAAAGTATAATGATATAGTAGCACTTATAGTCATCGCACTACCTTGTGCAGTAGCATCAGAACTCGTCCAACCATTGTCGATGTCTGAATGCAAATAGAAGAAATCAAACAACTATTGAAGAAGAAATACAAATTTCATTTTTAAACCATGAGAAAGTAAAGACCTTGCCACTTCCTGGTCCAGCAACAATGATAAGAGGGATTGAAATGTCACTACAAGCTGCCTCCTGTTGTCTGTCATTCAGTGACTCTACATACTTTATATAATCCTCAGGCATGTTCCTGATATCTGTTGCCTCCAACTTGCTCCCAGTATCTATGGCCTTGCAGCTTTTTGGATCCTCTAATTCACATTCTTGATTACCAGTTGAATTCAGAATGCATTCAAGTTTAAAAGCTTCATCTGACCTGACAAGATTTGAGTTATCAGGTCCGCTGCTCTTTGATCTTTCTGCTTTACTTTCTTGATTACCCCTTGATAAAACGCACTCCTTTCCTGAATTATCACTAGAAACAACAGTATTTAAGTTATCCTCCTTGTCCAAGTTGTTTATGTGATGATTTTCAATTGGAATGCTGTTGAACCTCTTCCCAGGCTTTTCTTTTGAGTTTTGCTCACATAAAGCATCTATTTCGTCCAAAATGTGTTCATCAAAATCATCATCTAGCACAGTTGATGAGAAGGATGACTCAGTCAAGCCAGAAAATCCAGGTTGCCTCACTGGAGTTATGTATGTATTCAACCCAACCATGTTTTCCACTTGAACACTTCCACCGTTTTCACTTAGGTTAGATTCAACTGATTCACTTCTATTGCTAGAGAACGTGAAAGTTTCAACTGTTTGAAATTGTATCTCACACGTAGTCCTTGCATAGATGTTGCTATCACATTCACGAACTTGTGAGCCCTTAACACTGGTAAACACATTGAACGTTTTATTGGAACCCTTCTCATAGATGGGAGACGGAGTGTTCATCGGAATCTCAGTAAGAGGAAACCTTTTATCACCATCAATCCGTCCAGTGATGTAGTTCTTCTGTTGTTAATGTTTTGTAGTTTTCCCCAAACTCTAAGAAAGTTTTTTCTTTTTTTCTAATTTACCAGATACATCAAAACATTAAACAAAGAAGAAAGATTGTGAACAAACATTTCAAAATTACTCTTGAACCATGTAATTAACAACAAATAAGCATACAAGAAAAAGAAAACAATTGCAGATCAACTTAAACTGCTGATACCTTTATTTTTCAATGTATACATCTACCACAAAATACAAAATTAGAAGCAATTAGTGCATCAGAATTGAGTTATCAAGGAGCTATTGAATGATTCATGACTAAGAGGAAAATAATCAGTACCAAAGCCATAGCCTTTCAAATGAAAATGGAACTTAGATCACTGAACAAGCGTACTTATAAGTGGAGTGTTGTCGACAGGCAAATTACCAGGGAGGAGGAACTTTTTTCCAATTAAGATGTTGTGAATCCTGTGCAGTTTTCGTTAACTGTAAATAGTAATCCTAGCCTAGAAGGTAGAGATATATGGTTAGGCGGGTTAGTACAAAAAGTTGGATGTAGATAATGATGTGTTACGAAATTTTCATTCCACAACATCAACTTGAAAGAGAGGTAGATAATGATGTGTTACGAAGTTTTCATTCCACAACATCAACTTGAAAGAGAGGTAACTTCAAATGGACAGTTTCTCAAAAGGCTAGCTTTTTCGTGGCCTCCGTGTTCTCCTTAAGGAATATCAAATGCTGAGTGACTTCACTCTTTGCAAACATCAAATTCACTAAATACTTAACTTTTTTTCAAATTCCCCTTTCTGATTGAATTGATTTGAACCCTAAAAAACAGATATTTTATAGGTGGACGGATTATGAAGAAGCAACAAACAATCAATTTAAAATTGAATAAAGAAACGCATACTTATCGAGGGATATGGTGGAGCAATCATGGAGTGGCCTTTTGCGAGCAAGAAGTGCCTTTGCTGCTCTGAACTTTGAAGAGATTCGAGCTTTCTGTTCCGCCGTTAATCCGCCACCACTACCCATAATTCTCTGTTTACCGATTCATTCCTGTGTTCTATACTTCTCGTAAGCCTCTGGACTGGTTTCTCACTGTGCTTGCACTGTACTTTTCCTCCATAACAGGAAATGGATGTTTCAAATCAGACAAAGGTTTTTAAACTTGTTTCAAAGGGTATTACAATACTGTCGTAGGACGGGCAACACCTCCAACCACACAGGAGGACCGAGTGTGCGAGGGCGCCCTGTCGCGAGACCGCCCGTGCGCCGATACACCCCACAGACGCGGTGCACCCACTGTGTAGGCGCGGTTGACCCCGCCCCCACCCCGCACCCACCCCACCACACGCACACAGGCCAGCCTCTGTTGGGCGAGACGATCGCACAACAGAAGGGTGTTAGCACATAGGCAGTAAGGCCAGCAAGGCCGCTCAGCACGGAAGGGACAGGACCGACTCAGAGCCAGGCACAATGAGGTGGCCGTAGGACAGATAGGTGCGCAGGTGAATGGGACGAGGTCGTGAGGTTGCGAAGGAGCCCAGACGGAGGGTGGCAAGGGGTATAAGACAAGAGGTGAGCAGGCAAAACGACGCGGGTGTGGACATTGAAGGAAAGGTGTGGCGCGGAGTGACGGAGGTGCAGAGAGTGTTATAGGTCTGAATGTAATTGTAAAAAGAATCAAAAGAAGCTTTCCTTTCACCCGAGCCTAATTTAACTACTTAGTAGATAGTACTGCAGAGAACATCATAGTGATAAAGAAACGATCGAGGTTTGCCACATATTTGGTTAGATTAGAGGCAAATTAACTTTTGATTTTTTTTTTTGAATTATTCCATGCTTAGCAAAAGGTAACCCGCACAACCACACTTAATCGGGAAGTCCCCTTGAAGGCTCCTCCCTTTGTACCTCTACCACCGCTTTTTCCAGCTGATCTCCCTCGGATATCTTCTTTTGTTAGCAGCGCGTTAATTTCCCTACGACATCCCAAGTGTTGCGTGCCTTTGGAATGGGGCCCTTGCCTCCCTTATAATTCCTTGGTGGCAGAATTTTTTTGCTTTTGTGCCGTATCTGTACGAAAGCCCGTCAATTGCCCCGCCAAAGTTTTTTCTCAATACTTGGCAACTAGTACCAAGGTTTTGCGGCAATCTGTGTTCACCACACAACCTGAAATGTGTGTGTACATTTAAGCATTCGAACACGGGGTTGTGGACCAATAGGACCCGACTTACCGCAGCTTAGCTGGTGACAGGCAACGAGGAGATGACGTCCTTAAGTTTGTATGACTGGCAGGTGAGACTGTGGACAGCCAGTGTTCCCGTGCTTTCCACATTTCGACGCATAAAAAGTTGTGCGCGTGGCACAGTCAAGTTCACGTTGATTACCGAGCTTGTAAAACCCTGAACCTCTGCAATCACGAGCTGCGGGAGAGGGTTCCGTGTAGCATAAGGTACGCGACACCTCATGAAACGCGACCTACACGGGCTAGGTGCAACACAACAACTATGATCCGCGACACGGCGGCCAGATGTGGACGAAGAAATTACGGGGCGTGAAATCGAAATATGGCAAATGACTGAGATTCTTTTACGTTACAGGTCGGTTGTCGTGTCCTTCGTCGGTGAAATAGACGGAGACTGGACACGTGACACGTGACCTGCAAACCCATTTCTTGGTATGACGCACTAATGTGCGACCTGGAGCACTAACCGGAAAACATAAAATGCACACATGGAAGACACACATGGTTGGCCGTTGAGCCTGTCATTTAAAAAGTCTATGTGCGGGGTGGATGGAAGACGAAGGTGTGCCATCTGGAGGTCTATGTGGCATATCCATATACACCAAGAATGGCCACATAACTTTTGTACGATTCTATAAAATAGAACGTAAGTTTGATCCCATCTGTCCGCGAGAAATGGTATTTTGACTCGAAAATATAGTTCTTTTTTCCTCACTTTCTTTATTTTCAAGTGGAAGGTGGTCGGTTGACACGTATGCGTGTCAACGTTATTGTCTGATTTGAGATGAGAGACACTAAACTATTTTTTTTATATAGTTGCTTTTTCTATGAGACCAGATATTTTTTCACACTCTTAACAACAGCCCAGCCAACGTGTGGCCGCCGCTGGAATAGGAGCAGATGGCGAGGAGGAAATGGGTCCGAGAAGAGCGAGGTAAGATTAGGGAAGCAAGGAAAACCTAGCGGTCACTTCTAAGAAATTTACGTGTTGAGTTGTACTTACTTGATATAGCACTATGCATTGAATACCCTCTATTTTCGTATAGTGTTCAAAACGCACTGCCTTTTAAACATAAAAATAGTGTTGATTGTATATACAATCAAGATGCCGCATCTCCTTATACAGCGCACTGTCGATCGAACGCAAGAGGCGAAATTTCTCCTTGCCTATTCCCATGCCGCAGTATTAATACAATGGTGAAAATGACTTCAGTATCTATCTTATGTTGGTGTGACGATCATACCATAAGTAGGCAAAAGGTCACAATTCAGAATTAATGAAGCTGAGTTGAGGACCACCAATAAGGTCGTATTACACACGGTGCAAGATATCACGCCGTTCGAAACAATCAGTTTATGTTCCGACTATATATAGAAGGAATAACACAATTAATGACATCGGAATCCACATATTTATTGTTAGCGGAATAAATTAATGGCTCATCCACATAACAAAATAGATTTAAACAATCCCCTTGGAGTGTCCATAGATAATGTGCCTCGTTAACCCTTCTAGGAAAAAATCTTGTGGCGAAAAAATTCTAGTGAAGGAAAAGATACACTATCTATTTGATACGACTATTGTTGGCTCATTACCAAAACCTTCAGGAAAAACACGTGGGAAAAAAATCTCGGTCAAGGGAAAAAGAGTTTACAACGCGGTAAAAGATATATACTCCCTGATGAGAAAACCATCCAACTTAATTTTTTGTCGCTCCGAAAGAAGTCTCCAATCTTCCATCATAAGTGTTGGTCTATTAGTCCTCTTTTTCAAAAGGACAAAATCACACATTCTGTACACAGTATAGGGGGGTGTCATTTATCTGCAACAGACAGAACGCGCAAGCTGTCGACTTGCTTCATAGGAGGACTTTATTTTGACATAGCAAATTTTGCTTCATTGATCGCAGAGATTAATTGTGCCTCCACATGGCAAACACATGACGTGCTTAAGATAGATATCTTTATAGCGGATCAGACTAAATATTCGCATCTGCGTATCCAATCAATTTGTCGGATTCCTGGGATAGAAAAAACTCATAACTATGGTCTCTCGAGATAGTCAATCATGTTGTTGTAAACACCAATTTCAATGTCCATTTTATTGGAGGAGAAACTGAAATCTTGCCAGTAAATTTACTGATAACAAAATATCTGGTCAAATATGTTAGTAAGCTTACACTAGTGCCCTGATTGCACCAAGATAGCATTTCATCACAAAAAACCTCTTCATCCTTCTTTGAGATCAAACTGAATCATCATTTATCTCAAGCGATCTATAATTCTTTGGGTTACTCAATGAATGACCGATTTTTATCCATATAAAAATTTGAATCAAAAACTGTGCAGTGTATGTGCACTGTTAGAACAAATTTTATTTGTTCAAAATATCAATCTGAGCGTGTCAAATACCAATTTTGTCTTACCAAGACCTTTTCATAAAAATACAAGGACAATTAGGGTCATTCTTTTGTACCCTTTTTTTTCAAAACTTGACTATTCAATCCATATAAGGATTCTTGACGTTTATTTAGAAAAGTTTATTTCAAACTCTTCCATATGCTTTCAGACCATCGATGTTCAAGGATTTTCATATAAACATTCATTGTCTAGCTACGACATTACAAATTATTCATACATGCATTAAGTTTTCAGATGTTGCCAGATCAAAACAAACCTTATCTGATCCACCAAAGAAGAAAACATCTCCAATATGTTCCGAATTTTTCGGCACCTTATGCCCCAACCAGGAAGAAGAATACACAGAAAAGCCACGGAATTATAGACTAGAGTCTTACCAAGATAAACAGTATGATAGGCTTATCGCATACAGAAGGAGAGAGCGTTCAGTTTGAGACCCCACTGAACATGGATACCGTGATTATATGGGACTAACAAAGTCCAAAATGGGCACACTTTTTTAGTAAAAGAAGGCATAGTGAAATAAACACCAGTATACAGTAGAAAAAACCTGTCGACACCACCCCCCACCATTTTACTTGGCCAAAACATATATCTTCCACATATAGACATGATTGAATTCCAAGATCCTCGATCCACGAAATTTTATATTCATTGAGCGCGGCTACATCAGTATCAAAAGATAATGTCGGAACCGGTATTTGTATTGATTCCAACAAGACCTAACTTTATCGAGATCTTTCATTTGATAGAAGGTGGTAACCTGGAACATTTTCAGATTTTGACGTAGTGTTATAGTACGAAGTGCCTCTTTATATAGGCACTGCCTCATATATCATGGACCCATATTGATCATTTGCTCCTTCCTTCTTCAAGAATTTGGATGATATTTGGAACGTCGATTGGCTATTACGCTTCCAAGGGTATCAGTGACCTACTGTCCATCCAAGGACTCTCGACAATGTGGGGAGCATTGGCAGCATGATAATAAGTAATAGAGTCAGTTGCATTCACTAACATGGCACTGAGTTGATACAACAATTTGAAACTGAATTATCCTTGATTAAAAGCTTCACATATGCATATATTAACGAGGAATCTAGATAATTATTAATTAACTCACCCACCAATAATTTCAGGTTGTCAAAATGTCACCTCTCTCCCCGTAATGTTAGAAAATTTAACATTCACATTCCAACCTTATGTGAAAGGTTCATCTTTGGGCGGTAGGTGGAAGCAAATTAAAAATCATAACTGCACATTTAAACTATTGAGACTTGAAAATCTATTTGGTTCCTGACCATGAAGAACCAATTTAAGGGAAAAAAACCTTGTTGTTGATGACATAGATGTGTTGATACATGTAAATTATCCAGACCAACAATCTCATTTGGGGATTTTATTTTCATAACCATGATAGCTATAAGTTGAGGACATAACAATTTATGTAAAGTCAACCAGCCATTTTTTTATTTATTAATATAATTTCATAGTTTGGGACCGTGCTCTCAATTTTAAACAATTCGAGCAAAAACCTTACAAAACCCAATTGTAAGTTGGACAACAAAAAAAAACATGTGATCATCGCATAGATGCATCGATAATAGAGTTTGCAACGATCCACATGACAGGTGAACGGGGGCCATATTCACTTGTATAGTTCCAAAAATTTTGGGGATAACAAATCCCAACCTTAGCTGGTACAATGATCATTTTACAAGAGAACAAGAACCCAAAGAGAATTCTCGAAGAATCTTTTATTTCTTCATAATAAAATCACCTGAATCTCAATCACGTTGCATCGCATTTAATTGGAATGGCAATCAGTCATGCCAACTGATCTTTATTTTAGTACATTATAATTTACTCTTTACATGTTGCTTTAAATCAGGCAGTACATGTGTATATTGAACAAAACATGAGGAAAAAGTGGGGATAACCTTTACATAACAATTTATACCCTCTCGGTGTAGTGATTTATAGCCTCAACTATTTATTTTCCATCATTCGGAAACTTATTAAAAGTTTCTTTTGAGACTTACTACAACCCCAAATATTATTCATTGATGATAATAGCACAACTTGTTAGAGCTTGCAATTAATTCTGTGTACTATCACATATCGCTGAAACATCCCTATGTGAGCATCTCCTTCAAGGAGGAAAAAGGAGGGAAGGAAATTATATTATCGTCATGGTCAAAATCATTACGAAAAAGAACGTCTTTTCTTGCCGTACTTGTGTGCTTACAATAGGTCACACAACCAAATGATAACTTTGTATGCCACACAATAATGACCACAACTCTTTATGCACGAACTATTTCTTTCTTTTGCTGTTCGGTTAGTGGTAGTTCATACCTAGAGACGTATAACACCGTACAAAAACAATTAGCATTTTGACAAATAAAATGTATTTCCTTCAAATCTCACGTAGAGTAGGAGAAAGTGACATGTATATTTTTTCTCAAAACCTTCCAGAGAGGGGGAGTTGAGCGGATATATCCAACTTATAATGTGTTTAATCACATCTGGACCATTCTCTTATAGAAATGGTCGAGCATCACGTATCATCACAAGTCAACCGGCTCTGCCAAGGAATGGACTAATTATTTTATATGTATTCATGAAATTTTCATATAACACTTATCATGGCTCTTTCAAAATTTATCAATTTCTTGACACCACTCAACATCACTTTGAAAGGATCAAGTGGGAAACAGCACTTATCTCTTGTATCATGATAGAGGATTTATCAACTTGGCAAATTATTGGGGTACAACATTCACAATAGGTCTAATGACCTTTTATACCATTTTGAGATAAAAATTGCCTTTTACCATTTTGAAGGACTATTTTTGAGAACTCATAGTGTTCTTCCTTATTATCATACACAATTTGATTGATTACTTATATTATGTCTTCCAGCCATTATTCATATCATTAAATATTTGTCATCTATTCAGACTAAATCATTCACTGCTACCACATTCATATGATTGAATGGAGCAAGTCAACAGGAGGATTTCAGTATCTTACTGTTGATACCACATTCTTTTAAAGGATTGGAGCAAATTCATTGATGAATTTTCAAGACATCATTAAAAAAATATTTAATTTTTCTTTAGTCATCATTTTCTTCATTGCTATGGTGCAGACTCGAAACTCAATGGCTTAACCCTATAAGGCGTGTTACGCCATAATTCTATGGGTACTTGAACCCAATCACGGTGTGCTGTGCATAAAAACTCTAAATGATGTCTTACCCTTTTGGAGCGATTAGAATTGATCTATCGGTCGTATCCTCAAATATTTTTAATTATGGTGCATTCGGATTTTAACCTGATAGTTCTACCCTTTTGGGTGCGATGAAATTGAATCTACTCGTATTACCGTAACCAACGGTATATAATAGACCGAAGTTACAACATGATTTATGTTTGAGTCTTTCAAAAACATCAAAATGAATATTCAAAACTCATGTGCTATTAAAAATTTTATACCTTCTTCTAGTTAAGAAAATTTTGTATAGCCTGTCATATTCAATCAGTAGTATAGTATAGTCTTCGGTTCCTGATAATGTTAATACTGAATACTATTTATTCTAAATCATAAAAACGATTTTAGGAAAATACATACCTGATTTTATGCAAATATACCTCCGATTTCATAACGAGATCAACCAAAACTGAGTAAGAAAAACTAAACTCACTCTCAATGGCTAGAGACTCGGCTGATAAACGTGTGATAAAATCAACTCAAAGAATATAATTATAAAGAGAGTAGTAGATAGAAGAAGAGAAATTTTCTTCTATTCAAGTATATTACAATGGTGAATGATATCTCTCTTTATAGTGTTGAGATATCATAGTCAAAATGTCACCTTGGAATTATACATAGTTATCTCAAGAGTTTCATTCACCATGAAATCTTAGCACATTGGAGGAACATTAATAACATGAATCAATAATTGTGGATGAACTCTATGTATCATCCACATAAAACATAAACACAATTAGATTTATTAACTTGATCATTATATATGAGAAAATTTAAAAAAAAATACATCTATATACCACATACACTCGTATTGGGCTGTTCTTGACCCTTCCATGCCATGGATAATTGGAATTCATTAAAGCAACTAGTTATCTAGAAATTAAATAAGGTAAATGACCTATAAATTAATTTACACCATTTTTAAAAAAAATCTAACTAAACTGAAAACAAAGAAAAACCGTTTACAATTAGGAAATAAAATAGAGGTGTCTACTAGTAGTTAGTTTACTGGGATTCAGTTTCCATATTATCCCATCCCTTCTAATTTCGTTTTTTGCAAACAAATCCTAATTCAACTTGGTTAGATAAACAAGAAAAAACGAACACTATATATAGTTGTAATAACTCAGTAATGTCCACTCATCACACAATTGAATTCACTCCAATATTTGTATTACTATTACTTATATAGCCATATTTACGTAAGACGACTATTCTCTTTATCGCAAAATAATTTAAAACCCTAGCACAACCATGGACATGATGTTGAAGAGAAGCAAAGTAGAAGAAGAATCTGTGGAGAAATTTGCAATGGCGAATTGTGCGGATATAATGAAGAGGAACGAGTTGTTAGAACGACCTAATATGATCTTCAAGTGCAAGAAATGCAAGAAACGATTTGAATCATTTCAAGCACTTGGCGGACACATGACAAGTCACAAGAATAAGCTGAATAAGCTTACGACGATGAGTACTAACGGTGAATTATTACATGTTAATCTAAAAAAACACGAATGCTCTATTTGTGGTAAAATTTTTGCAACTGGACAAGCGTTGGGAGGACATATGAGAAAACATCGAGATGAATTGAATCAACTCGAGCATAAGAAGAAGAAGAAGAAGGAGGAAATTAGAAGATCTTCCTTCCCTCTCCCCCCCCTATCCGAGTTTGATCAAGAGTTGGCGCCATGAAATGCAGACAGAAGAAGAAACTTCTGAATATTCCAGAGTGATGAACGCATGGACCAAATTGGATTTTGAAAGTAGTAAAAGAACTTTGTTCTTAGGTTTGAATTTGGATTTGAATTTGACAATAGATGAGAATGAGTTGAGGACGGGGTAATTTTTTGCTTTTTTTTTTTAAGTTATGATTGTAACTGTTATATTAGGTTTTAGGTCTAACTCACACATCAAAAGCTAATTCAAAGGGAGGAGAATTTGCGAGACTTTTGTGAATTTTTTTAACAGTAACTAGTTATACAGTTAAGAGATTGTAGAAATCTAGTTAGATGCTTAAAAATTTCAGTTTTTGTTGGTGTTACATATACAAAGTTGTACATTTTGCTTGTTTTTATTACATATAAATTTGTGATGCAAATATTAATTTAGAGAAAAAGACATAAAGTAATCATTGAAGTTGTATTGAATTTTTAAAAACACACATTAACTTTGTAACTGTCCTATTACCCCACTAAACAATTATGAATCGGTATTATTATACCATTTTTTGATAAACCCCAAATTTTAAGAAGCAAGTGTGTTTACACACCAATCAATACATGACACGTGTTAATTTAATTAAAAATGTATTTTTTTTCATTTTAAGTTTTCTTTTATCTTTTTTTTTTGTTTCTCTCTCTCTTACTTTTAGATTTTAATTTTGATTTATTGTTAAATTAATTTCATCTTCCACGTGCCACATGGTTCTCTGCACCTCCCACCGCTAGGGGCTGTGCACAGGTGAATCTCACTCCCATGTGTTTGGCTGTGTTGTTGTGATTGGTATTTCTTCCTCTCCGGTCAAAGGCGAGGGCAGGAGAAATAGAGGGAGACGGGACGAAAGGAGGGAGAACAAAAGGAAGGAGGGGGGCGAAAAAATTTGAAATTTTGAAAGGATCATTTAACTACTTTATCATTTTATATAAATACAAATTTAGAATCATAATTTTAATAAGAATAAATTATTTTCTGAAAATTGAAATAACTAATGATATCTCACTAAACACCAAAAACTACTATGGATACTCCTAATATCTCTAAATTTAGTCATTTTCATATTAATTTAAAACTAGAAAATGATAATTTTGAAAGAATCATAATTCTCCGAAATTTGAAAAAGTTTAATTGAAATTTGGATTAAAAAAACTAAATAATACTTATTAATGTTTAGATATAGTTTCAAATTAGAGAGATAGTTAAACTAATAGTAGTAAAAAAAAAAGATGAAATTGTGATAAAAAGTAACATTTAAAGTGAGCAACTTCAATTAAGATGAAAATGATTTTTTGAAAAGGAAGGAAGAAAGAAAAAGAAAAAAAACAATAAGGAGAAAAAGTTAAAGTAATAAAAAAAAATGTAATTCATAGCAAGATACTTGCAAAAATAAAATTATATTCGGTTTTTTTATTTGTTCACGCTCTCTAAGAAATTACATACACTCTCCATGCTAGGTGCACAATGAATGATGTAATAATATCAGTTTAGAATTGTTTAGGGGGGCAATAGGATGCTTGCATAGTTTAGGTGTCTTTTTGAAAATTCGGGACAACTTGAGGTGTCACTTTATGTCTTTTCTCTATTAATTTATGTATAAGTTAAGGAACTGTTTAAATAATCATGTGTTCATCCGTATAACTTATACGATGTTTAGTAGGTGTATAAGAAAAAAGTTATTCATCTATATAATTAATACGATGTTTGGTAGGTGGATAAAAAAATTATTCATGTATATAATTAATACCACGTTTGATAGGTTGATAAGAAAAAATTTATTCATGTATAAAATTAATAAGACATTTGGTTGACAATTTTGAAATTTGCATAACTAATGCATGTATAAGTTACATAAACATACTCTTTAACTTGTCTTCAACGGGCCACTACGCCATTCAACTTTGAGTGTGCACAAGTAGACACTTAAACTTGTATAAAATTGAACAAGTAGACACACGTGTCCTACATGACATAATATAATACATGTAGGACACAAAATTTTCAGCTATAGGGTGTCATGTAGGATAAATGTGTCTATTTGTTCAATTTTATACAAGTTTAAATTTCTACTTATGCAGACCCAAAGTTAAAGGTCATAGTCATCAACTGACGTCAAGTTAAGAGTTATGTTTATGCATAATGCCTATAAGTTATGAGAAAATTTGTGCATTATTTATACAGAGGAGAATGTGGAGTAATTAATGTGTATAGCTAATACATGGATAAAAAGTTAAAATGACAATATTACCCATATCACTCTCGACTATTTTCTTCATATACATAATTAAAGAAATGTTTTGAGTGAAATACTAACTTAAAAGAAGGAAAAGGTATAATTGTAAAGAAATGTTATGATTTAACAATATATAATTTTATTAATTTTTTAAGCTTAAGTCATCTGCAGCACCCTAAAGTTGTCTGTATATTTCATTTGAGCACCTGAACTGAGATTTGTACCTATTGAATACCTCTAGTAGTTTAAATTGATACACTTAAGCAAGTTTTGCCTAGATGACACTTTGGGTGTGATTCACGGCTAATGAGCGTGTGAAAACATATGTTTAGACATTTTAATTTTTTTTTTAAAAAAAATCTTTTTCTTTTTCCTTAAGCTGGATTACCGTCCCTTTCTCCGACAGCCATTGTTGTTGCCGCCATCATACACCCTTTTTCTTCTTACATTCTTTTCTTCCGCCTCATTTAAATCGTTGTCACCATCATCTCCGCCATTAACGTCGCTGCTCAATCATTTTTTTCTTCAAATTTATATGCTTGGTCGTGTTATTTTCTTCAGTTTTAGAACGACTTGGTTGTTGTTTTTTTCTTTAAATCTAGGACTGAATTATTCTTTGTGGATTTGTGAAAGAAAGCAAGGTTACATCGCCCACCACTTCTAACCGTTTCGATCTATGGAACATTACTTTACTCTCGTAATTTTATTTATTTTGAATCTAAATCTTCTAGGGTTGATTTAAGTTAGAAGAGAGCGAAAATAAAAAGAAGAAAAAGGGAGTGGTGGGTTGGCGATTGATGGTAGCGGGGGGGAACAAAATTCGGGTGGTAATTGGTAACAATGTTGCCTATATATCTAGGGATAGGATGATATAGAGATATATCTAATATATATATATATATATGATATATTATATATAGAGAATATATATATTAATAAGATATAGATATATAATATATATATATATATATATTATAATATATAATATATATATATAGCTACCACACTTTTGCATCTCACAGTTGTTCCAAAAAAGTAGAAAGAAAAAGACAAGAGAGAAGGATGAATTGGTTCCGCGGGATGGCAACATCGCAGTAGGGGAAGAGTATTTGGTGGGTGGATGGTTGGGTTGTAGAGCTGTTACCTGATAATTATTTTTTTACTTTAAAATATCTTTTTTATTATTATTATTTTTTTAATAACATTTTCGACCCACATGACATATGTCATAATTTAATTCGTTATTGTGCTATGCATCGCGAGTGTATTTCACTCACTTAATATTTGGGGCTGATTATTAATAAATTGTCAAATAGGTATCAATCTAAAGTACTATAGGGGTTCAATAGATACAAGCCTTAGTTGAGGTGTTCAAGTAAAATTTTCGGACAACTTTAAGTGGCCGTATATGACTTTAGCCAATTTTTTAAATAAAAAAATAACATCCAAATGTATAAATTATGCATAACTAAACCCTGACATAGCTAAAACTTGTATAACTAATACACACATAACTAATACCTCATTACTAATATATGTGTATAACTAGTACTCACATTACTAACACATGTATGCCTCTATTCAACTACCAAACGAACTCTTACTTTATAAAACTTACATTTAAGTCTCGATGATGTAGTCTTTTAATGCAAGTCATCAGATACAAGCCTCCTATTCATCAATTATCACATTTTCTTGTATAATTGACCCAAAATATTTAGGAATTTTAATATCATCATCAATATCTACATTTTCTTGTATAATTGACCAAAAACATTTAGAGTTTTTCTCTCTTAGAAAATGAATTCACACACCAATTTCTCTCTATATATATTTGCAACATAATTTTTAATTAAGGAAGAATGATTTAAAATTTTATCATGGAAAATATATAATTTAAATAACAACCTTAGAATTTTTGTTATAGTTACCAAACTTGCTATTTATTGCAACAAAAATTATGAACTTAATGAATTAAGAAATATGAAAGAAAAAATCAACGAATATTGACCTACAAGAATTAACAAATCAACTACATCTGCTCCTAGTCCTACAAGAATATTAACCTACAAGAATTATTCAAGTCCTAAATATATCACGAACAAAGGAAATACTACTTTTAATCCTTTAATTATCGTAGTCCAAATCCTAAATGCATTGGGACACTGATATAAAAGAAAGACTACTTTAAATCTTTAATTTGTAATCATACAAAACAGGTCGAGGTTGGATTGAAAATTTACTAATCAATTTCTATTGCAGAGTATTTAATAATAGGGAAAAAGGATCGAAATATATCCAAACTTTGACCGAAGTTATTGTAACAATATCGAACTTTGAAAATGACCTTTTATTCTTTGCACTATTTAATACTGTATTTTCATGGTATAGGGTGTCGGAAATAAAATAACATATATACAAGTAAAATGATATATGAAATGATTAAATAACATATTTTGGACACCCTTAACATAACAAGTTGCTATTTTTGCACACTCTTTAATAAATTTCTGGCTCAGCCACTGGGTATAGATGTGCCCACGTAGACACATTACAATTATAATTGATGGCAAAATTAACAAAAAACTATGAGTACACAGGAATCATTTATACCTTAAAATAACATATTACATAAATACAGGGGTAAAAAATCCTTTCCAAAGTTCGATATCATTGCTACAATTTCGATTAAAATTCGAATATATTTCAAAGCTTTTTTCCTCAATAAAAATAAGAACAAAAAGCTCAATCAACATTTTTAAGAATGCTTTTAGTATAGTATAGATAAAATCTACACGTCTATGAGTTAAGATTCAAAATAATCCTTAGTTTTTACACGAAACACTAATAGTCCATCGTGTTTATAATATTGATGCACTTTTGGTTCGCCTTCAAATTTTTGTCTATTTTTTAACAATGATTTTATCCACAATTTATGTATGAAATATTCAATCGCCTTTTTATATATTTAGTAGAAATAATAACGACATGTGAGAAAAGTTGAGAAGAAAAATTCCGTATCTTTTTTCAATAAAAGTATTATTACAGCTAAAATTGAGAGGTTCATAATGTTGATTTCGCATGTAATAATGTATTTTTTTCTTACAACATCATATGCCAAGTTGCTTTTATTTTAGCAGCAATAATATTTCTATTGAATAAAATTAATTGTTTCCTTTACACCTTCTCTCACATGAAGTTATTCTTTATGATGAATATATTAAACATTTCATACATAAAATTGTGGACAAAATTAAATTAAAGCAAAAATTTGAAAAAAGGGCCAAAAGTGCACATATATTACAAAATAAAGAAAGACTATTTTGGGCTTTTTATTTTAGACTAAACACACACTGGTCTTCACACCCAAACTTCATATATATTATATATATATATATATATCTATATATATATATATATATATAGTTAAAATTAAGATATAGCATTTATATAGTCATATCTCAAGTTATGGACATAAGAGTTTGATTTGCATTGTATCACATTTAATATATCAAGTATATAGCATTTTTTAAAAAGAAGTAATGTTAATTTTAAATTATAAAAATAGATAGTAATAAAATAAAAAAAAAAAAGACAAATTAATCTTAGATAGGTTGATGCGTGAAAGTAGTGATTAGAATTAAATGATAACTAATTTGCCACAATTTAATGGATTTGAAATTTTTTTTAAGATTAGAGATTAGGATACCATAAAGTACAAATAGTTTTAAGATAAGGAGGTTATGATTTAAATCCTTAAATAAACTCTAACTGTATTTTTTTCTTGAAACGTGTATGTTTGTCGTTTTTTCCGAATGGAGGATTATTTTGATAATGAATATGTTATATTTTTCCATTTTTTTTTGAAAAATTCTTAAGAAATTGACGTTGAAAACGATTAGATTTGATTGATGGAGACGATTGTTCATATATTAATTAAACATGGTGGCAAATAGAATCATCAGGTTTAGTTTTTATTATGATTTGTTATGTTTTAAGTATAAATGAGTGGTTGTAATTATTATTATTTTGTCATGTATGGAATGGGTCATTTTGTTTTTATTGAGGTTTATTGTAGATGTGATATCATATATGTTTTATGATACAATTCGATGTGTTATATGATGACTATGAAAAATATTAAGTAATAGTAATTTCATTCGATTTGTAAGTAAAATGAAGATTGGTATGATAATTGATTATGAAGAAAAATACAAAAATCTTACAGATTTTGATCATTGTGCAGTTTTATTATGAAAAAAATATGAACAAAGTATGACAATGTGTATTAATAGTGTTTGAAAAATTATATGAGTGAATTTTTGGTAAAGTCACTACATATTATATTTAAATTGTTAGATGATAATAAAATTTTGTATATGATGAATGAAATTATGAAAATGTATTGTTTATGTATGTAATGTATGAATATATTGTATAAATATGATGAAAGCCCAATTTTTTTATTGTATATATTAGTGATTGATAGTGTTTAACTATATATGAAGTTTGTTATAAAAGTTTCGATTAATTGTGTATTTAAATTTTATAAATGTATAAAATGGTGTATATGAAGTCATTTATTGTATGTATCAGTGATTATATAGTATTGGTGTAATGAATTGATTTTTGATTAATGATATGTTACTATATATGAATTTGTTAGAAACATTGGTAATTGTGTATTGAAATGGAATTTTTTTGTTTGTATTTATACGTGGAGTGAATTATATAGTAAGTGTGTATAGATTGTTATCAAATTCAGAGAGGCTTGTGTATTCCTGTAATATACCAAGTTATATTACAGAACAAAATGATGTCACCCGGTCTAACAAAAGACAGAGGAAAAGACCCAAATTTGACAGCTGGGAAAGGGGTTCGCTGATGTGAAATTCAAGAGGACAAAAAGCACATGCAGTAGATTGCATCACGTGGGATACAATAGGAAGACATGTTCAAAATTATTCATGTACAAAAATAATGATTTTTACTGTTACATATGTGTTTTGAGTATTTAAATGTTAGACACATGTTTTTTTTTATGAATAATATTCTTTTTTCATACAATGTTCATACATTTGTACAACATGTTATATATTACATTTGTTAATGTTTGTATATGAAAGTATAATTACATTAAAAGTATATAATATTCCATATAGTATGCATTACAGTTATGAATAGTGAATGAGGATATATACAAAAATTTATTTACATTTATACAAGCAAAATTCACATAAATAATGTATGTTATGTTCGACATATCAAAGTTAATATGAATAAGTCATACAATTTTCCTACAGTAATATAAGGTAACATTTGTTATGTTTTGTATTTGAAAGTATACAGATTCATACCGTATTCATACAATAAAATTTAATGCGTATTATTGAATAGTAATTTATGCAAAAGTTCTACACCATTATTAAGGTATAATTATATATTCTTCATATGTCCTATTGAATCATATGTCAGTACTATTTCATAAACCTTTCATACCTATGCATTATAAAAATTTAACATTACAATTGAAAAGGCAATTTATACCAAAAGATCATTACACATTTTAAAAAGTTCATACATGATCATAGTGTTCTATATTTTATGTTTGCGTTCACAATTTATACAAAGTGGACAAATTTAATAATTAGTAATATTCATGATAATTTATAAAAATAATCTGTATCATATAAAAAAAACGGGGAAATACATAAATAGTTCATAAGTTAAAAAAAAATGGCATTCAAAAAAAATGTATAGTGATGACATATGAAACTTTCTACTTCATATACGGAATTCGTTTGGGAGTAGTAGGAGAATGGTGGTGTCCATAATGTCTTTATGAGTTCCGGGTCCAACTTCTTTGCTAGCAACTGTTCCCCGTAACTTCACTTTTCACTTTTAAATTGCGCTTCACCATTCTTTGATTTTGCATAAGGCCAAATCTTGTACATTTTTTGACGATGTGATTTTTGAATCGATATCAATATGGGATATATAAAATACCATTGCTCATGTAGTCGGCAAAAGAGAGATGGTATAGACCACAATCACTGTAAAAAATTGAAATTATCAACTCATTTACAAAAATCAGAGTCAGAATTTGATGAGTATTAATTTGTTTTCATTTCCTCTTCTTTCCTTTTCTTTGCCTTCTCTTCTCAGATTCACCTCGATTTACTTTCTTTTTCTTTTCTTTCGTCTCGATTCCTGTAGCTCTTTTGTTTTTTTTTTTTCATTTTAATTTTTCATTCGAGATTCTCTTTGCAGATGAAGATTGAGTTGTGTTTGTGACAAAATGTTGAAAGAATGGAGCATGAAAATTCATCAGATCTTGCTTCCATCGTTCAACCTTCTAGTTTACGCGGGGGTTTTCCATGGTCTCTCTTCGCCAATACAGATTTTGAGTTGCAAATGTTGAAGATTTTTGACAAAACAGTAGATTTTGGTGAAGAAGAATGGTAGGCGTATATACAGATTTGTGAGTGAAATGTTGTGATTTGTTACCAAAATAGCTACTTTTGGTGAGAAAGAATAATGTTAGGCGTGCGAATTAAAAGAAGATTTGGAAGATGAATTTTTGTTTAATATAGAGTTGTGACGGTTTTTAAAAAAGCTTGTATGATTTAGATAGTGGTTGGTAGTTATGCGGGCATGATAAAATTCCGATTATTTATGTAATTGTTTTTAAAGGTTTAACTATATAATGTTTATTTTAATTATAATAGTTTTTTAAAGAGTTTTGTTAAAAAAAGGAACTTTAAAAAAAAATAATGTAATACAAAGAGTTTGTGTAAAAAAGGTAATCTAAAAAAGTATTAATTAAATAGATTGTTTATTAAAAAAGGTAATTAATAATAAATGTAATTATTTAAGATAATAAGTATTATTTAAATAATTAATGAGAATTTTTTTTAATTAGTATATTTTTTTGATTGCTATAACTTGATAAGAATTATGATTAAGTAGATTTTTTTTATCAAAAAGTTTGTTTATAACTGATTATTTATCAGCTTAAAATGTGTGGGTGGAGTGTTAGTTTATATTATATATATATATCTATATATTTAATATTATTCTAGATATGAAGGGCCGTTAAGGACTCATATATCAAAGTTTAAATTGTTATTTAGTTATTAAATTTAAAAAATACCATATTTATGTCGACAACTTACTCCTATACAGTGTTTTCGTCTTATTGACCCGTTCATCATGATTAATTATCTAACATTCATTAGTCATAACGATATCTTTCATACACAATAATAACCTGAATTCATAATTCAAATTCAAGGTAGGCATAGGTTTTAAGTCTGAGAGTTTAGAAAGTCTTTTGAGTCTTTTTGAGAGTCTTCTTAATTTCTAATAACTTATCCTTCAAGACTCGAGTAAGTGAGTATGAGATCATCCGAGATCCTTATATCATGAATCCAAACTATTTAATTATAATTCAAATTCAAATCAAATTCCAAGAAATACATGAATGCATATTGTTATTTAGGACCCTCAAGTCGGCGTTCATGTCAAAAAATTTGGCATGAACTATAAGTTTGAGTATCTTTGAGAGGAGTAGTATTTCAAGAGCAAGTCTGAGTATTGAGTTCCTAATCATAGGGATATCCTAATTATGGGGGCTACTACATGTTACCTACGGAGGTCTTGCGTTGAGAAATTCATGCTATAAACTACAACAAATTGATTATCAGGAACAAATAAATTTCGTAATTTATAAAAACCATATTTCGTCAATACACATCTTTGTGAGACGAAAAAAGAATTCAAGTCACCTAAAAGTATACAAATACGATTAGTGCTTCGTCGCTGAATGAAAAAATATTATATTAACTCAAAAGAAAAATCGTCCCCAATCCTGAAACAGTGTGACAAATGTATTGTAGTAAAAAGTACGTAATAGTATGGTTTTGTCACTAAAAAAGTTATTAACTATCGATAAAATTATATTGTCGTAGCTAGTTTACTTCAATCGGACAAAATCAATTCGTCTCATATAGTAAAAGTAAAATGTATTTGTAGTTGAAGAAAATCTTAATTATCCACTAATGACTATATTTTATATAACAATACAAAAAATTATTAGGTTCTTTACTGTATTCGGGATAAATTATCATTACAAAAAAAAGTCATTTACCTATTATATTATAATATATATATAATAATAATAATAATAATAAATTAATCATCAAAGGAATAGGTTGCGATCAACATAAGTGATATTTGTCTCTCTTAACAAAAATCTTGATTTGCGTTGGAATGAGTGGGCTATGAAAAAAATTCAATAGAGAGCGCTAATGATGAGAAACCCACCTCCCCCCACTTACGCCCTCACCCTCACAAAAACTACTTCCCATCCCTTTCCCATCCACATTCCCGAAGAGACATTATTTTGACGCAAAGTAGAATTAATCGTTTTTCTATGAAATCGCATATTATTAAAATTACATTAGGAATTTGAGATTTGTCATCTCTTTCTAAATAGTAACCAACTTAAATTTATTTACTTCTCTAACCAATGTATTCATTTCGATTCTTAACTTCTTATTTGAGACAAAAGAATAGTAATATTAAGTAAATAAAATACATAATCTACTATAATTAAATAAATTTTAATTTGGTTAATTTTAAAATATAAAAAAAACATTTTATCATCAAAATATTCTTATTATCAATGTACGTAAATTGAACAGAAAAAATATTATTATTTCTCTTCAATATTTGATTCACAAAATTTTAAAACTCTAACCAAATAACTATTATTATAAATTTGGTAAGACTCTTAGTTTACTTTAATTTCATTTAGTTTATCAAATCTATCTATTTTATTTTTTATTTTAATGCTCCCTAATTAAAATATTTTCATTGTCATTTGATACATTTTAAATCATATTTATTTTAGTGCAAAAGAAAAAAATGTTAATGAAACATAATAAAATAATAAATACTCTTCTAAAAAAATTAATCCCACAATTTTAAATAAAAACATAATCATCATAATTATAATTTTATATTACTCTCGAAAATAAAATTATTTAGAGCCTGTTTGGCTCAGCTTAAAAGCTGATCAAATTGACTTAAAAACTGATTTTTGACTTATTTAGCTGTTTGACAATACTCAAAATAGCTTATTTTAAGTTAAAAAAAACTTATTTTAAGTCAAAAGTTAAAAGTTGGGGTAGAGGTGCTTTTTCTTTTTTAACTTATAAGCTGTTTTAAGTTTGACCACATTTTTATCTTTTTGCCCTTAATATTTTTATACAATCTCCAAATTACAACATAATCCTAAAATCTCTTTTTTTCCATTTTTCCCTTTTCACGTTTGGCATAACAACTTCAGCACTTTTATCCAAACACATAACTGTTTATTTTAAAAATAAGTTTCAGTACTTTCAAAAATACTTTTTTAAAGCTGTTTTATTAAGCCCATCCAAACGGGCCCTTATAAGTTTGCCATTGATCGTCAACCTCACTCTTCTATATTTTAGAGTAATATAATAGAAAAAATAAAATGAAACGCCTAAACTCGTTAAAAATGGTGAAGTTATTGAGGGCTGCGAGGGAGAGCAATTAGCAAACCAAAAGGAGTAACATGGAAGCGCTACTAGCCTCATACGCAGACGATTCTTCTGACCCCGGCTCCGATTCCGACTCCAATCCCACCCCTCCACAGCCGCCGTCAGCTTCCACATCACTGGCCCCTCTCCCTCCGCCTCCTATTTCACTTCTTCAGCCGCCCAACTCTTTTGGTAACTTTCTTTTTCATCAACCACAGAAAAATCTATGTTCTCACTAAATGTTTGCTTTTTTGCTTCTGAAGTTTCCTTGGACTCCTTGCCTAGTATTCAAGTCAATCGCGTTCGAAGCTTTCCTCATATTGAAGGCAATTATGCTTTACATGTCTACATCCCGGGTAATTTCTTCTATCTCCCTTGTTTTCATCGCATTTTATGCTTCTTTATCAAATTTTGTGTTTGTGAATTGGTAAATAGCATAATAACTCAATTATGCAAAATCATTATTAGTAGTTAAAAGGTAGGTTTAGAGAAAGATCATTTGCAAATTGCATGTAGTAACAGAATTAGGATGATCTAAGACACGGTTTTTTAAATCGAAAAGAGACAAATCAAACGGTCCTTATTTAATCTAGTATGATATTGGTAATATGATGCGAAGTCGAATCTTTTTGTTGGTAAGTTTATTGGAAGGTTGTTATAAAACGTTTTTTCTTCGTAATGTTTGTTTATATTTTCTTTTACTTCTAGTTTATATACCATCTGCAACAAGGAAGGGTCTGGTCAGATTTCTGAAGAAGGTCACAGCTATAGTACCTACTCTATATGCTGTGGATGTTGATGTACCATTGAGTGGTTTGTTGAAAGATGAAGCACTGCTTGAAAAAGTGGTGTTGGGTAGAGAGTTTCACATTAGTTTGGGAAGAACTGTTCCTCTCCGCGTGCATCAGATTAATTCCGTGGTCTCCATGCTTCGACAGAGGCTTCAGTTTCAGAGGAGGTGAGGTGACATTAGTTATATGCATGCTATCTCTGATTTTGTTTTGAGAAAAACAAAACTTGTTGTTACTTTGTTAATTGTTGTCTATTAATGGACATAGGTATTTGATTGATTTTAACAAATGGGAGATCTTTGTCAATGATGATTCAACTCGCACATTCATGTCACTGGAAGTTTTAGAAGGAGGCCTAGCACAGGTATGAAAAATGCCATTTCTTTAGTACTTGTTGGAAACATGGTTTGCTGTTTTGGATTGTGTTCACTTCTAGCTGAACACTGAAGAATGTTTGAAGTCATAAGTATGCTCCTCATATAGAAGTTAGTTGTTGGTACATCCTTAAAGTCCCTTAATATAAAATAGATATCGAGGCACATGCTTGTGTGTGCCAAATTTAATTTTCCGAGATTTAAGAGCTAACGAAGAGTAATGTAACTTGAGAAAAAGAGAATATGAGATGGTTGTAGAAAAGGAAGTGCCATGAGATGGGAAAATCTACCCTAGTGACCTGTATAACCCTTCTGTTTCCTCATTAGTGAGGTGGTTATAACGATATCTAAGAGAAAAGCTTACAAGAGGCTTGTCCAAGGGTTTGGTTTAGTGGTAAGAGCGCAGCTTGTGATGTGTAGTACCCGCATGTTACGAGCTCAAACTCTGTTGCAGACAAAAAAAACTTGGTAAGTATGTGGAGAAGGTAGAGGGGAGGGCCCATTATCCATCGAGTTTGGAACTGTGCGCCACTGGCCTTCGGGGTTTTTGTCGGGTATCCCACCAAAACATAAATGAATTACAACAGGATTCACCATTTGAGTTGCTATCCCATATTTAATGGTGGTAGATAAACATTCCATGAGGGTGTCTTCTGAATTATATGAGCTCTTATACTGTCTTTCATTTTCGAGAGAGATATGGTAATGTGAATGGAAGATGCCTCCAGGCCAACAGTAAGGACTGGGAATGTGTTGAATTGGTAGGTGTATGTGTTGTATCAATCAAGTTGATATTCATGGTTAATCTAGGGAATTATAAACTAGATGTACAGCCATACAACTAAAGACGGTTATCTCCCTCTGTCTGGGTAATTGGATTGGAGTTACTGCTTATGTATATTGTCAAATCCTCCTCTTCCCACTGCGTCAGTCGTCTACTATAAGGTCCGTGTATGGTATCTTTTTCTCACAGGGCCAGTACATCCATAAGCTTCTCGCTACCGGTGGGGTTCAAATAGATTTTGTAAGAAAGTTCACAACTGATATTGTTTGTTGCGTTTACAAACATTGAAAACTGAAACAAAAATTAACATCTTTGGGAAAATTAGCTTATGTAAAAAATTTCAGAAGTAAGAGTGAGTGTTTTTTTTTGAGAAGGGTAGCAGTAAGTAGACTATGGGAATATTAACACCTAGAGTCCAAGATATGACAAAATCCTATTCTTGGCACAAACTTTTAATGAACACAAGAATCCTTGTCCCTTTACATTTTTAGGAATGTTGTTTGAATTATTCCGACCGGGCAGGCACGTTGCACCAAAGCATCCCGTGTTATCAGGGTCCGGGAATCAGCCACTTATTCTGGAGGAACTGAAGATAAATTGGTTTAACCAGAAATGCCCATTAACAAAAATAAAATAAAATAAAGAAGTAAAGGTCACCCATTGAGCCAAGCACACATTTTTTCTTTTTCTGAATAAAGCTTTACAAAACAACATATGCAATATGAAAATCAAAATCAAGAGTGACAACTCGTGTCAAGTTTCAACATGATTAGCCAACATTTCTTTTAGATAAGAGCCTCTTTGGATTGGCTTATATTAGGGGCTTTAAGCAGTTTTGTAGTGTTTGAGTAAAATAACTAAGTAGTTTTAAGCCCAAAAACCATAAGCTAGCAATCCTAACTTATGAATTTTGGCTTATATTGAAAAAAGGAATGGATGATGTCTTCGTGGCAGACAAATATAATTGGCAAGCTAACAAGTTTAGGGAGGAGGATGACAAATAGTTGAAAGCCATTCCGGACATCACCATCGTATAAAAGGTCAATATCTTTATGAAAGTCACCGTAATTGGTCGGCCAACAAGTTTCGGTGTATAATACATTAATTTTTGTTATCAGTAAAAACCCACCAACTTTTGTTATTTTATGCGGATTTTAACCAAAATAAGGAGTAAGTCAGAAGCGCGGGACGCACAGGTTTTTAATTTTTAAGTGAATGGATAATTTGAAAACTAGATCAGAACAGGGGTTTCCCCTAAAGCTAATGGTGACAGCATCTCAGGGCATGCCTGGCTCTGCGCACTGAAAAAGAACTCCTTGTGCAAGCGTTATCCATTTCATTACAATCAAAAACTGCATTATGGGGTTGTTAGAGGTTTTGGTGGTTCCTATTGTTTGACTTTTTTTCTTAGGAGTTAGGTGTGTCTCTAATTATTGTCTGCGTTAATTTTGATAAACTAATTCTCTTACAGTGGTTAGTTAATGCTCATCTTTCACATGTGTTTCGATTATGGAACAATGAGTTTGAACTAAGCTCTCTACTATTTTCCTCTCTGGCTTCATTCATGTCAATTTAGATAAAAGCTTATTGTTCTTCCTTGTCCTCCGGTGTCTTGCTAATATAGTTCATCGTTGAGGCAAGGGAGGAAACTTACTTGTATTTTGTGTCCCTCAGATAAGAAGGCAAATCCAAGCTGTTGATGAAGTCTACAAACTTCACAACCTTCCGGAATTTTACAAGGTTGACCACATAAACTCTGTTTAATTTGTTGCAAGTTTCAATAGTGTGTTTGGTATGTAGGAAAACATTTTCTAGGAAGTGTTTTCCAATTTTCTCATGTTTTTTTGGTCAGAATATTTTGAAAAATATTTTCTCTGCAAAGCAAGCTCCTGAATAATTACTTCTCTAATGAAAATAGGAAAACAAGTTTCGTCAGTGACATTCCAAGTTCATTGTCTCCTTCCCCCTCTAACCCTCACTCCCTACCCCATCCCACCCACGTAATTTTTTGCTAGATTACATATAAATGCTCTTGGAATAAAATTCTTTTGCTTACTTACCAAATACTAGAAAATAAGTAAAAAACTCATTTTTCAACAAAACATTTTGCATGAAAATATTCTCCTTCATACCAAACACACCCGGTCAGTCAAATTAATGTTTCTTCAAGTGAAAAATTAGAAATTCCTTGGATTTGGTGGCAGGATCCACGCCCTCACATCTCAATAACTTGGGCATTGGGGGATATCAGCGACACCTTGAAGAGAATGGTGGAAGAAGAGATGATCAAATACAGAGCAGGTCCAACTTCACGGCAGAAATGTATTTTCACAAGCAAATTCAGTGGCATTTCGTGCAAAATAGGCAACAAGATGCATGAAATCTGCAAGTTTCAGGAAGAGTAACAGTTGTCTATAGATTCCTAGTTAACCTTCTCATTTCAAACCAACTATGCATCTCCCAGAAAGCTACAGAAGAACTTGTTATTGTAGAAAGTCGAACTGAGCAAAGAGGAAAAAGGCAACGATTGTTGATAGGTTTGTTGTTTTAATGAAGATAACAAGAGGGAGGCTCACTCTGTTCTAGAATCTCTGTCCAATATGTGCTGAAAGAAGATAACAAGTCGTGAGCGCATATTCCCAGGCCCAGCATATCAATGATGTACTAACTCGTAAAAAGGTTTGACTTGTCTAATTTTATGAGTTCCATTAGATTCATCATTTGAGAAAAAAATTATGTGAGTGAGCCCTTAATATGTTATTCATGTTCTATTAGATGTATTTTGGACAAACTTTAAGCTATATATGAAATGATCATTATCACTATTTATGAAAAGATGAAAAAACAATTCCATCTTGGATACCTTTCCACAATAGTACCTGGATGTTACCAGGAAAAAAATCATTTAAGTTCATGAAAATTCTATTTTCTGGTCAATGTTACCTGGGTGTCTTGAAGAATAAAGTCATTTAACATTATCAGTAATTTTCTTCACCAATTGATCTATGTTACTCAAATTTTCCCAAAAAGACATATCTCTTGCTTACCATTCCCATATTTACATTGGTAGTCCAAACAATTTCCTTATCCCCCCTTCTCTTCCACAGACCGACTCTACCTCTACTCTTTACTTAGGGTGTGGACTCTTTTTTTGCGTAGTTTTTTTTTTTTTTTCTCGGTCTTTTTTAAACAGAGGTAGCAATAAGTTTGGGGGGGGGGGGGGGGGGGGGGGTCGGGGGGGGGGGGGGACGGGGACGCCTTGATAGTAATTATTACTTAATATGACAGTAACTTGGCACGATATTACCTTTCTATTAACCCTTCTGGGGTGGTTCCCCAGTTGTTTGACCTTGGGACTTCTATGTTGGAGGTCTCAAGTTCGAAACCCCTTGCTTTCGCTGGCAAAGGGTTTGCCTTCTGAATTCCTAGCATCGTCCACACCCTTAATGTCCCTAGTGCGGTTACCTCTCCTGAGTGGTTTGCTAGTTATTTGCAAAGGAGGCGGAGCGGAATTTTCCCAGGTGTGAACCAAAGGTACTAATATGCGGGTTTCCGTTGTCATATAGAAAAAAAAAAACATAATGATTCTATTTATATTCAAGTTTTAGACATAAGGATTAGAATTATGGCCCTTTTAGAAAAGACAAAAAAGAAAAAGTGGAATAAAACCTAGGACCTATTACAAGATTATTGCTTTGTGAAGAATAAAGTGGATAAAAACAGGACTCTGCCTGGCTTCTAACTTGTACATTTTTTTTAAAAGTAAGATGTGTTCAGATTATTTCCACAGTACCTCAAATCCAGACTGAAGTCATCATATCAAATTGGTCGAAGGAGTTTCACACAACCATCAAGAACATGGGAATGTAAATATTAGCTTTAAATAAATTTAGACTTTTGCAACGATATTAAATTCTATTAACCCTTCTGGGTGGTCCAGTGGTTTGGACTTGGGACTTCTATGTTGGAGGTCTCAAGTTCGAAACCCCTTGCTTTCGCTGGCAAAGGGTTTGCCTTCTGAATCTAGCTCGTCGCACCATTAATGTCTAGTGCGGTTACCTCTCCTGAGTGGTTTGCGAGTTATTGCATAGGAGCGGAGCGGAGCGGAGATTTTTTCCGTGTGCACCCAAAGGGTAGCTAATGCGGGTTTCCGCTGTCATAAAAAAAACATAATAGATTCTATTATATTTCAAGTTTAAGACAGAAGATTAGAATTATTGCCTTGTAAGAAAGACAAAAAAGTGGATAAAAACTAGGACCTAATACAGATTATTGCTTTGTGAGAGAATAAAAAGTGGATAAAAACTAGGACCTAATACAGAAGATGTAGGATTATTGCTTTGTGAGAGAATAAAAAGTGGATAAAAACTAGGACCTGCACATGGGTTCTAACTTGTAACATGTTTTAGAAAGTAAGATGTTCAGATATTTCCAAGTACATCAATCCAGAATGAAGTCATATCGAATTGGTCGAAGGAGTTAACAGCAGAACCATGGGGAATGGAATGTGGTTGGGCAACACCAATATTTATACATGTGTTTTCCATGTCGGGGACTTGTTGATCGACAACAAGTGAAGTAATGTTGTTATAACAAACTTCAAAAGTTTGTGAGAAATTCACAAAAGGATCCATCATTTGGTTTTCTTCACATGTAGTAATGCTGCTGCAGGGTGAACAAACATCTGTTGTTAATGAATTGCTGTTATTGCTCGTTTCAAGTACAAGTCTTCCTTGAGTACTAATTTTCTTGTCATCTTCTTTGGTTTGTTTGCGGATTTTCCTAGTTTTCAATGGAACATAATGATTTTTCTGTCCAAGATGCTTCTTTAAGTGTGTGTGGAAGAAGTTCTTAACTTCGTTATCTGTTCTTCCAGGCAATTTTGCAGCTATTGCTGACCAGCTGCATAGAAATACAAATTTAATATGGTTTGGTTTTAAACAGTATTATGTATTTAGGAGCAGGACTTTACAGAAACCTATGTTAACAAATTTACAATCTTTCTTGTGCAGAACTCTGTTGTGTGGGGAAAAAATGCTAAATTCTCACCTATTTCCAAGTTCCTGATAAGTTTTGATGACAATTTCGACCTCTTCCGTGGTAAAGGGTCCTCTCTTAACATCAGGGCGGAGATAGTTCATCCATCTTAGTCTACAACTTTTCCCCGTTCTTGAAAGCCCTGCAACCACATGACAAAAGTTCAGGAGACAAAGAAAACATGAAGAGTTACATAAGTTCCACCCCTTCTCTAGTATCTCCCACTTTTTTGCTCCCTTAATGACTCGAAGCCACAAACTTAAACTTAGGGTTGGAGATGGAGGGTGCTTATCGTCTAAGCAACCCCTCTTTGTCGCTACATAAGTTATCGCTAGAAAGAATTGAATGAAAATATGATCATTCGAAATCTGAAATGAAAATACTATTAGTATGGTTTTATTGGCCTGACCTGCGAATTTGGGCATCTGTGTCCAGTTCCAGATGCCATATTTCATGATATAACCTCTCAGTTTTTGGTCTTCCTCCGGAGACCATGCCCCCTTCTTTATGATCGCCTCCATGCTCTTACCTTTCTGCTGCTGTTGTTGTACCCTTGGCATGATTAATGCAGATAAGTAGGATTGATTGTTTCAGAAAGAAAAAAAACTTGTGGTTTATATAGTTATATTTGTGCCATTCATTCATTATACATGGATCTGTTCTTTATTCAATATATAACCTCATTTCCAAGAAAGAGTAGACTTTCCACAACGACTTCATTGTTTTGTCTTGTTAGTCATTCTTAATTGCCTTTTCATGAGTGAGAATTGAAGAAGAACAATTCTTCACAGGAGAGGTTTTTTCATGTCTAATTGGGTGTCATGATTTAGTTGGATGCAATTTTTTTTACCATACAAATTGCACAGCTTAAACTCACGTCTTTTTGTCCCAAGTAACTTGGAGAAATGAAGTCAAGGGTGTTAAATAAGTTTTTAAACTAAAATGGCGATAACTCTTATAGCAAAGGTTAAAGACTCAATTAATTAGTGATTTAGTTAAATGAGGTGTGAAATGTAAATACTTTCACTCAAACAACTCATTAGGGTGAGTAGTTAGAGTTTTTTCAAGGTAAAAATGGTGATTTAGGTTAAATAAAAAGGACATGAGTTTCACATATATTTTGTTATTGTATACCTTGATAAATAACGTACTTGTTCTTGTTGTGTGTATACTTAAATATAGGCATAATACCTTAAGCTTGACTTCAAATTTTAACTTTGACCCCAACTTTCATAATGCACAAACATACACTTTTATTTAACCTAGAAACCACTAGGATAAAACAAAGATACGTAGGATGACATTAGGAATGTGTGTCATTTTGTTCAACTTTTATCAAGGTTAAGTGTCTACCTTTGCACACCAACAGTTTTGAAGGGCATTAAAAAAATGTAATTCAACCACCAGTTTAAAGGGGCATATTTTTATGTATTATGCCTTAAATATATGCACTCCAGGTGGAGAGAGAGAAAAAAATTGTTGTTGTCATTGTACTCGTCGTTGTCCATGATGTTATGAAAATAATAATTTCTTATATGGATGACAAACATTCCTAAGTAAATTATATAATAGTGGTATATTTAATTAATTTTTTTTACTTGTCTATAATTATAGTTTGATTTTTTTTTTCTATAATTAATGGGGTCCACCACCTATTTAATAACCAATATATAAAAATCTTTTTTTTTTTAATTTTTTGTATATAATTTGATACATCCACATTAATATATCTCTCCTATTCCATATTTCACCTTTTTTCTCCTACATTAATACTTCTATCCGATTTTTGAATTTCAAATTTGTCCCAAATTCAATTAGTTTCCCTCCAAAAGTTTGATGCAATTTTCGTCCTCCTAAATTTAGTCGTTTTTTTTTCTTTTTTCCTTATTCCCACCAATTGTATTGTATTGTTGGTTTCCTTAATGTTTTTTTTTCATATTTTTTTTTGATGAAAATAAATCGATTGTTATTGTTCTTTGTTTGTTTCACTTAAGTTGATCTCAAATTAGTCCATAATATGAATCATCTTCATCTATGAGGATTATCAGGGTATTCCATTCGTCCATTTTGTTGACAATTTACCATCGTTTTCAATGGTTTTTAACTCAGATTTGGGGTTTGATGTAGGGTCCCTTGGTAAAAATCAAAAATCAAAACACGTTTCAAAACATGAACAAACAATGGAAGATTGAGATCAAAGAAAAATTATGACCCTAAAACGTCGTTCAAGAACGTTATTAACATGCTAAGCCTAGAGGCAAATTAAAATTGTACAATGGAGGAAAAAGAGGAAGCAGTAAACCTTGATTTAGAGGAAAATGCCATGTGAAGATGACGGATCTGAAGAAACATCATAATTTATGAGGTAAGTTGGCTTTTTTAAAACCAAATTAGATACAATTTTTTTTTGTTACTCTCAGATGTCAATACAAAAAAATATTGTTTTCGTGAAATTTTTTGATTCCACTAATTGTAATATAGATATTGCATGTTTTTAGTACACACATGTTTTAGTTTATATAATTTGTATATCGTTGTCCCTTTGATTGATTTACTTATACATACTTAAGTTATGTATAATGAATAATTATCATACTAGTCCTTAATAGTGGTAGTAGCAGATTGTATATTAAAACTCATTATTATTTCTTGTTTTTGTATATGTATACAAAAGTAATTGACCTTATAGTTTTATAAGATGGGAAAAATTTCATAATGATTATAATTTGTATATTTTTAGTTTATATCCACATTATTGAAGTTAGTATATATTAAGTTTATAGTACATATATATACAAAAATGTGATCTGTCCATGACTGTTTTCAATTGAATTGTTTTTGTAACATATATAACTAAGTTTTATATGGTAATGAGCGGATTTGTATTTAAAGGCTCAATTTTATATTTTTATTTTTTAAATATATACACAAAGTGGATTTAGTTATACCGAATGGAACAATTTTTCATATATGAATGTAATTGTGTATATTTTTATAGTTATTACACATTAACACTTGAGTTTATATATATTAAGTTTTTCTAATATATTGGAGTATATATTACCAAGTCATTTAACAGTTTTGTTTATATATTGTCATGTGTTAAAACTAACTATTCGTGTACACCTATAACCCAGAATGCATAACCAAAAATATCCAATGAAGCCATTTATCTGTACACGATTTAAATAAAAAAATATTCAAATCATTCAAAAGATCATATAATACAATAATACAACACTATTATACAATTCAAATTACTAATTGATTTTAAATTTACACTGATATTTTTTTTTAATATACAACCTAACTTACATCAAAAAATAATATAATTTGTTGAAAAGCCAACACTGCTTTATGGCTATTACCATCTGCACCACCAACGATTTACTTGTGTTTCGCTTACACTTATCTTCTTATAATATACAAATATACATCACAAAAAGTTATCATTGTTAAGTACGAAATTTCTGCTTAAAATAATCTAATCTTGAAACCAGTTTTTTCCACAAAAAAAAAATTACGACAAGCCACAATAAACGAACGCATCAATAAGCAAATTTGTAAATCCATAGAACATTGTTAATTATTGCAATAATAAACATAATTTTCATCCAATAAACACTTTCCTTTTCCCTAAATTTCGATTACAAAGAAAAATAAAAAATTGATTGAACTGCTGTTTTCATAGATAACAAAAAACAAGTTTATCTTTTGTTTCAAATTTGTTTTGTATAATTTTGCTTATTTTTTTTGAAAAAAAATAATGAATTTGAACGTTTACCTTAAAAAAAAAGATGTTTACCTTAATTATGGCAATTAATCTATATTTATTGTTAGCATATTTTAACATCTATCAGTTCAAAACACTTTTTTTAAAATAACATTATATAAATAAAAAAACAAAAGAAAGCCTTATATACAAAATTAAAGAATACCTAAATAACTACACTATAACCATAAGAATGTAATAGGTAAAACTATACCCTAGATGTTATTTAAATAATCAAATAATTTTGGGGGCCATATATGAAATTTTTTTCATTTATTTTTTCCAAACAGCGAGATAATTATTAAAAAAGGTTTTTTTTTTTTTTTTTTATCTTTTTTTTTTTCCGTTTTTTTTTTTTCCGTTTTTTTTTTTTTTTCCCGCTGTGAATAAAATTGAAAATAGTATTAATTAGAATGGTGGATTTTTTTCTCAACATCTTTTTTGTCGAACCAATTCACTGGAAAAATGCACGGTCAGAAAAAATTTCTTGATAAAAAATATTTGGAAGTTTCCAAGTTTTTTCATGTGAAAATACCAATTCAATGAAAATATCTTTGAAAATAGTTATTGAACATTTTTAAGTGAAAATTTTCAATAAAAAATAACAACTTTTTTTCAATGGTGATTAATGATTATACATATGTAATTTTTTAAATTTTAAATTAGTTCTTTTTTTTTAAATTTATATTAGTCCTTGAATTTCTTGTTTAGACAAAATTTAAATAAACTACATTCGTAATACGCATTACATATTTGTTATGAATAAAACAAATTTATGATTTAAACCAAATACATGTTATTCATTGGTGATTTGCTTTCTCATCCGTAAATAATTATTGAATAAATTGCACATATAATTATTAATTTTTAACTAATTTATTGAAAGAGATATTTATTTTTTAAATGGAGGGAGTATTATCTTACTTATCCACAATCAAATAAAGGGAGAAAGAAACTTAATGTGAAAGTGCAAAAGAGCTGAATGCAATTTTTGTGAATGTTTAAAGCATTGGGAATATTATCAAACAAATTGAATTAAAGGTTTTCATTCCTTTTTTATTTAGTGTTATATAGCACGAGGTCCATTAAGTACAACCTAATCATTTTCTTAATTCCTAATTTGACCATACTAATATTTTTCCATTTACATTTTATTCTTTTCAGACTTATCTTATGAAATTACGTTAATTAATTAAATTGTTTATTTTTATTTACCGCGTTGTCACTAATCAGTGATCATAGTTCAGAATTTTGTATTGTATATTTATAATTAGAATGGAAAAATTTATCCGCATCAAGTATTATGTTAGCTAAAAGGAAAAAAAAAAGGAAAAAATTCAGTCCCTATAATTAAAAGTTAAAACAATATCAATATTTACTATTTTGATTTTTCTCTACAATAATTTCATACAATTTTATTTATGAATTATAAAACTTCAAAAAATTAATAACTAGTAATTTCCTAGTAGTAGATAGGAAGATGCCTTCGTGTGTCTACGAGACGAAGGCTACAACGTAACTTACTAGAGTTGTATTTGAAACTCCTGGCTATTAATGCTACAAAAGGCCTCGATTAATTTAGCTCTTCAAGGATTAAAGTTATATTTGGTCCTATATACATAATAATAGTTCATTGTTTGATGAAGATATTGATGATGTAAACTAAATCTTGGGTACCAACATATATAATTCAAATTGGGTGTAATGACCCGTCAGACAATTTTTAGTACTAAGACTATTTAGATCATTCTTGTAAATCTTTATAAATTTTTTTAACTATTTGATAACTATGATTATTAAGTTAACAACTATTTTTTTTTAAGTGATAAGTGTAATTGAATAATTAATGGGTGAGGCCCATGATTTATAAGTATTTCCTTTACCATTTGGGCCAGATGATTAAATAAAGTTAATGAAATTTACTACTAGTATACCTAATTATTTTATATTTAGAAAAGAGAGAAGCACATATACATACCTGGGCAAACAAACGGAAGAGGAAGAATTCGAATTCATAGATCGGGTAATGAGTAATTAATCTTGATTCTCCTTAAATTATATTATTGTAATGATGCATCTTAATTGATTGAAAGGATTGAAAATTTTAGTGGTAATGGTTCTCAACGTTTAATAGTTTTTGGAGGGGGACAAAGCCCTGCCTTGCAATCATTGGCTAATCATTGCCAAATGATTGAAGTAATTTGGCTTTACAAAAAAATTTAATTGTGGGGATCAAATTATATAGGAATTGGTATATGGAGTTAAGTTCTGTAAATTTTTGTTCATCCTCGAAATTAAAGCTATCGGTCAAGTATATTATTTTATTTTATTATTTAAAAATAATGTCTTTAAATATTGAGAGTAGTATTAGGTAGATTGATTTATTGTGAATATGTTAACATTTTTGTTACTTTGAGATTTTAAGATTTAATCTAGAACTTGAGATTAGCAAAGACAATCTGACAATCAATGTATGAAGATTTTAGGAGCTTCCATTTGAGATGTGAATAAGTTTTTTGGGTCCTAAGATAACATCATATAGTCATGAGTGTCCTACGAACTCGTGTGCTTACATTTGCAAAATTGGTAGATTGGAAATGTTCTAAATCTTTGCGAAAAGGGAAGAAAAATCTTTGAGGATTTTCGTGGCACAGTCTGGTGTTCGAGGTATGTTTAAGACTTTTAGACTTTGTTGAAAGGATCGTTTTCCTATTAAGATTAAAACGAAAATAGACAATGGGTAGGGCGAAAGCATGGGGGTCCCGTACAATGGTGTTGACGGGCATTGGTAACGAGTACCGATGTTATAAAACGGAAATTTACTACTATAGAATGTGATTTATTTGAAAGAATCGCCAAAGCATATGGGGGGTTAGCTGATATATTATTGACTTGGAAATTTTTGTGTGATTGTTTTTATTTATACAACCGTCTAGTTGTGCTTACTTGAGGTGGTGTGTAATTACTTGTTATATTTATTGAGGTGGAATGCCAATCCCAATCGTCCTTAGTTTGAAATAATATCTATACATGCATTGCATGCGATTGAGTCTAAGCTAGGCACGTGGATACGTCCGTGCCTGGGGATGGGTAAGAATGTTAGAGTTGTAAATTTGGCACGTTGGAGACCGTCCCAGTGCGGACAAATTTTGGTTGATATTAGATGGTGCTTTGAGATCGTACCCCGTACAGACCACGTGGGAATCGTCCGTGTCAGTTAATATGGACCTCGCGAGTCCCCCATGGGTCATGAACTCTCGATTATTTCCGAGGAGTAATCATGTAATATACGGTTTAGAGAGTACTGGGTTTCTGAGGCATATCATTTCATACATCATTTTCATGGTGGTCATTTTGCATTGCATCTCATCATCACGCTCATTCTTGGTGATTATGTTGTTTTATTGGGTGGTTTTGGAAGTTTTTTACTTGATGTTTGGATTAATTAACCTTATTTGATGAAACTTGACTGGTAATAGTAATATAAACTTGTATAATTAAAGACTTGAATTTTCTTATATAAACTCCCGTCACTACTTCTTTCTTACTTCTTTCTCTTACTTCTTCGTTGTCTGTCAATGAGATATCCTGAGTACAACACTGATTTCCGTACTCATACTACACTTACTCTACTGCTTATTTTTGTGGTGCAGATTTGATTTCATTCAAATTTCGGGCACGTCTTGGAGCTTGATATGAGTTTTTGGAATGTCTTTGGAGTTTGTGGTGCGTTGCTTGGAATTCCGCGACCCCACATTTCAATCTGCCCTCTATTATTTAGTTTTTTTTTGGTGATTCTATAGGATATGTATTATGTTAGATTTTCATTTGTTTTGGACCTTTTATCCCTCATGTAGAAGCTCTTGTACTTATGACACTAAATCTTGGGGGTGATATTTCAATTTTCCATACTCATTTTGAATACTTAGTATGTTAGATATTAGTTGATATTATATTTTCACGTTTAAGTTGAAATGGTGAAATGTATTGGGATGGCTTACCTATCGGTTGGGAACATAGGTGCCATCACGACTCGTGATTTGTGGGTCGTGACATTGGGAAAGATTATACGACAGAAAAACATGTATAATGTACTTACGATAAATCACTATAGTTTAAAATATTACATTTAGTAGTATGTAAGGTTTTATAGAAAAGTCCTCTCCTCTGTCCCCTCCCCCCCGCACTCGCCCCTCTCTTTGTAGTCCAAACGACTCTATTATGTATCAAATATATTTGTATTTCATATCAATTGTATTTTGTATGTACTACATATGTATAGTTATATATAACAATTTTTTATTCCGTCAATGGTATTTGTTGACACAGATTGTGTTCGTTTATACAATTGATACAATTACATTCGATACATGATCCAAATCAATTGTATCAATTATATTCATATAATTTTATTTGTATTTGTATTATCTATGTTCGTATTCCGTAACAATTGCATTTGTGAAAGAACGGATACAACATGCATTCATCCTTTTTCCTCCTTCTTTGGATCTCACTCGCCTCTCTCCTCGCTCTCTGGACCTCACTTGTCTCTCTCCTCCTTCTCGATCTCGCTCTCCTCTCTCCCCTTCTCTGGATTTCACTCGCCTTTCTCGTCCCTTTTGATCTCGCTCGCCTCGCTCCTCCTAAAATGAATACAAATCAGTTGTATCATTGTATTTGAGATACAACCTGATACACCGAATACAACAAGTATTTAACCTCTCTCCTCTCTCTCCCAAATCTCTCTTGTCTCTCTCCTCCCCCTCCTGGATCTCACTCGCCTCTTTCCCCCCTCTCCTCTTTTCTCCCTAAACATGTAGCTATAATTTATAATTAAACAATCAAATTATAAACCTTTAATTAAATCCAAACTATAGTATTTTTTTTAAAAGTAATTTGCCTTTAAATTGATGTGATGTCCTGGAGCCACAAATGGTAAAGCTATATGCTTTCAACTAGTATACAAATAGCACAACACACTTATAAATTTATTTATATAATTGTGATGGATAAATTAGAGCAAGTTCTTGGATGATTAGGGCATATTTTAGGTTTTTATATTTAAATATAAGAAAACTTTGTTCTTTTTTAAAAATATTGTTAAGGGGGCAATTTTGAGCCATTTTGCAATTATAGCATATTTTAGAGCCAAACTTAAATGAAGAACAAAATTTTTTATTTTTATAGTCAGTGTGTTTTTTATTTCTTTTTTTCCTCTCTCCATAATTTTGGAATTAAATATATGGAAAAGCGCTAAAACTGTCTTTGAGCCATATAAAATTGAATAAAAATATATTTTGATCAATAGTTTGCTTCAAATAAAATTTTATCGCTAATAGTTAGATCTAAAAATACCCAACCACTAATTATTTGGAAAAAGATTATCTCTATCATTACTTGTCATAATCATATTCCTTGCAAACAAAGACATAATTTACTCAAAATTCGTCCCTCATGTTTGAAGACCATTGAAAAGGATTTATGGATGACTTTTTTTTCTTTTTGTAAAGATGCAAGTAGCACTTCCTAGACAACTAAGAAAAAAGATATATTTTTAAAATAACAACGATAAATATGTTAATTTAATAAAGTACTTTATAAATAAAGCTCTGAGAAATTTAATCATAAAAAAAGAAGACACGAGAAGTAGTAGAAAAGGAGAATTCTTCTTATTCAAGTGTATGTAAGTCTCATTCTATTCATAAATAGTGAATGAACCAATCTTATTTATAGAGTGAGAAATCACTCCAAAAGCCACCATATTAGTATCATAATAAATATTATACATTCTTATCAAAAAGTTCATGAACCTAGTGAATATGGATGTTTGTTAATGATCAGTCTTATGGATATCACTCATTCAATGAATTATAAACAATCCCCCTGGATGTCCATTATAAGTGCCTAGTTAAAACTTACTATTAAAAAAACCCCTGTGGGAAAAAATTCTAGTGAAGGAAAAAGAGTACACATATCTTTGGTACGCCACTTATTTGTTGCCTCATTTAACCACCTTTGCCAGGAAAAATCCAGTGGGAACAAACCTCGGTCAAGGGAAAAAAAGAGTGCAACGGTATATTACTACCCTGATTAAAACATCACTTAATTTCGTGTGATGATGTCCCAAAGCTTCGTAAATTGTGGTTGGTATATTCTTTTCAAAGAAAGAAAAACCACACATTTCTTGAATATGGTGTGTTCATTTATCTCAACCATACGCTCTTTCGACTTGCTTCATGGAGGACTTTAATTTCTGCATAGCAACATTGTTTCATTGATCGCCAGTATTATTGTGACCTACACCCTCACATGAAAAAAATAGCGTGTTGAGATCGTATTCTATGCGATCAGATAAATATCTGCATCTGCTTAAATAATCAAATTTCTTGTCTGAATTCCTCGAATAGAAAAAACCCATAATTATGGTCTTCGAGGATATTAATCATGTGCTCAACACCATTTCAATGTCATTTTATCGGGGAGAAAGATCTTGCCAGAAAGTAACTGCAAAATAAATATATGGTCAAATATGTTTAGTAAGATGCACTAGTGCCCTGATGCACCAAGATATATATAGAGTTTTATCACCAAGAAAAACTTATCATCCTCTTTTGAGATCAAAATGAATCAATCATTATGTCAAAGTGATCTTATAATCATTGGGGTACTCAATGAAATGCGATTTTCCATAAAAATTGTATCAAAAACTTTTCAGGTGTATGTGCACTGTTAGACAAAATAGTGCATCTTGTCAAATTATCAATCTTATAGGCAAGACAAATATTTGTCTTACCAAAACCTTTTCATAAAAAATACAGGCAATTAGGGTTTATTCTTTTGTACCCTTTTCTTCCTTGACTATTTCGAATCCATAAGGATATTGAAGCTTTATGAACAAAAGTTTCTTTAAAAATCTTATATTCTTCAGAACCTCAATTGTTTCAAGGATTTTCATATAACCGTCATTGTCTAGCTAGACATTACCAATTATTCATTAACATGCATTCAAGTTTTCATCTGTTGCCAGATCAAAACAAAACCTCATTGCATTCACCAAAGGAGAACATCTCAATAATGTCAGGATTTTGCGTGTTGAACTTTTTTATGGCCTCAAGCACAAATCGTAGTGATATCTTCGGTTATACTATAGTATAATAAATTATTGTACCCCAGACATTATACCTTGATTATGGACATATGTCAAAACGTTTCACTTTTGTAAGTGAAACAATATATCAGAATTTTACTTGACAACTTGATCTGTCACCTATATGACAGATTTGAAGTCAAGATTCCTGCCACAATTTATATCATTGAGCGCTCCCTCATATCAAAGATTTACCGTCAACGGTTTTATTTGATATCGATTCCAACAAGGCATAATTATCGAGATTTTCATTTTTCAGTACCGAACCCTTTTTCAAGATTTTATGAAGGTATGTCAATGTGCTATTTATTAGCACTTGCCTTCATTACATGCCATATTGATCATTTGCTCCTTCCTGTTCTAGAATTTTTATATTTGGAATCGATATGGTTATTACGCTTCTGGCGTAACATAGACTCGGTTCCATCAAGGACTTCACATTGGAGCATTTTGCAGACTGAAATTATATCATAGGGTAGTGCATTCATCTGGCAACTGATTAGCAACATTAGCAACTGAATTATCCTTGACTTAAGTTCACATATTTATTGAACGAGGATCTAGATTAATCATAATTAACCTCACACATTTAAATTTCAGCTGTCAATGATCTCTCCTTAATGTTAGAAATCTAAATTCATTCCAAACCAGTATTTGGAAGTATCTTTGTGAGTGGTGGAGCAATTAAAAAACTCATAACCGAACATTTAACATTGTTGATGAAATTATATGGTTCCTGACCCTGAACCAATTGAATGGGGAAAAACCTTGTTGGGTTTGTGCATAATTGTGTTGCTACATGTTAATAAAATTATCTCTACCAAATCTTATTTGGGGTTTTGTTCTCATACCAGAGTTAGCTTATAATGGAGGCATACAATTTCTGCTAAATTAACCAGCATTTCAATATAATTTCATAGTTGGAACTGTGAATCTTATTTATAAACAATCCAGAAACAACTTTACAAAATCAATTGTAAGTTGACAACAAAATACATGTGACCATCGCATAGATGCATCAATCAGATAGTTGCAAATGTCCAAATGACAGGTGAACGGACCCATATTCACCCTTTTATATGTTCCAAATTGTTAGGGGATACAATCCCAACCTTAGCTGGTACAATGATCATTTTATCAAGAGAACAAGCAACACAAGAGAATTCTTGAAGAATCTTTTTATTTCTTCATCATATAAATCACTAAATTCTCAATCACGTGTGCATCAAGTTTATCGGAATGGCTCTAAACCAGTCATGCCAAATCGATCTTATTTTAGTACACTTATAATTTACTTGTATATGTGATTTCATCAGCATGTACAGGTTTGTATGGAACCAAACAAGAGGAAATGGGGGTATTTTTTTTACCTAAACATTTATAATCCTCTTCGATGTAGTGATTTTATCGTCTCAATATTTATTTTCAATTCATCCGAAACTTAAAAAGTTTTTTTGAAGACTTACTACAACCCAATATTATTCCTCTGATAATAGCACAACTCGGTTAGAGCTTGCCAACTTAATTTGTGTTACTATCACATATTTGTTAGACCGAAAATAAGAAGGTGTTCGTAAACGCGGAAGCTAGCAAAGCAAACTCGGAAAGACCCCACGAGTAAGAAGACAACGAGAAATATACTAAAAGACACAAAAGATTACGTGTTCGGTTCAATCGACCCTACGTATCCACCAAGGAGATGAGCAATTACACTTATAAAATGAGAGTACAAAATAAGAGGAAACAACGCAACCAAATCACTCGAAATAATGGGAGGGTCACAAAGTGATGAACTGTTATCAAGTGGCTGACCCACCAAATTCTCCCCCTAACCCAAAAAAAAATCTCAAACCCTAAGATACATTGTGAAATGCTGATTAAAGTTAGAAGTAAACATGCCTCTATTTATAGAGTCCTAAACTTTTCCTACCATAAAAAGGATTAGTTAATCCAAAAACATTTCTAAAAGGAAAACCCTATTTATGGTAAGAAATTTAGGGCATAAAACCCAACAAATATCCCCCTTGGGGCCGAATTTCTGACAAAATAAAGTGTCCACCTGTTACTTAATCTTCAAACAAATTGCTCTCCTATCTATAATCCCCTTTGCAATTTAGGTCTCAACACAGATAACCTATCTGAAACAATTTTCTCACAAAATCTTAATTACTGTTCAAAAAGGTGGCGGCTAGAACTACACCCGTCAGAGAACACCTGTTCTAAAACTGGGTCAATCATCGATTATCGAACCACTAAACTGAATCCATCATTGAATCTGTCTGATCCACTTGTTAGGAAGACGGAAATAAGCAGGTTGTAAACGCGGAAGCTAGCAGAGCAAACTCGAAAGACCACGAGTAAGAAGACAACGAGAAATCTACCAAAAGACACAAATATAACGTGGTTCGGTCAATCGAACTAGTCCACAAAGGAGATGAGCAATCCACTAGAAATATGCGAGTACAAAATACATAGGGGGAAACAACCTCAACCAAATCAGCGAAATACATGGGAGTTCACACAAGTGATAACGTATCAAGTTTGGGAACACAAATTCTCCCCTAACCAAAGATCTCAAAAACTCTTAAGACTTACATTGTGAATGCTGATTAAGTTAGAAGGAACATGCCTCTATTTATAGCGTTCCTAAAACCTTTTCCTACCAGAAAAAAGGATTAGTATCCAAACCCTTTTCCTAAAAGGAAACCTATATTTATGTAAGGAAAAGAAATTTAGGGCAAATAAAACCACAACAATATTGCCTGACACAATCCTATGGTAGATCTCCTTCAATGAGGAAATTATTTATTATTGTCATCGTCAAAATCATATGAGCAAGACGTCTTTCTTGCTTTACTTTTTGTTGTACCATAGGTAAACAACCAATGATAAAATGTGTATTGTCAACAATAATGACCACACCCCTATAGGCAAGAACGATTCTTCTTTGCTCTTTCGGTAGTTCATACCATAGTGACGTATAAAACGTACAATACAATTAGCCAGTTCTGCCAAATTAACATTTATTTCCTCTCAAATCTCCGTACGAGATGGAGAAGTGACATGTATCATTTTTTTTTCTCAAAACCCTTCCATAGAGGTGAGTTGTGCATATATCCAAACCCCATAATGATTTTGATTTTATCACATCTGGCCCCAATATCTTATAGAATGGTCGAGCATTCACGCTTATCATCACAAGTCACATTATCTTCAAGGGAATGGACTAATATTTATATACTTCATAAATTTGCATTATAAGCCACATTGTCATGGCTTTAAATTGATCTAGTTCCATGACACACTCAACATCATTTTGAAAGATTAAGTGTACATCACTTTATCTTCTTTATCATGATAGAGATTTATAAAATTTTCAAATTATTGGGTTGAAAACATTCACAAGTCTAAGACCTTTCATACCATTTTGATTAATAAACATTTACTTCACTTTTGAAGGACTATTGAGAACTTATAGTGTTCTTCCTTTTATCATTACCACAATGAGACTATTATAATTCTGTCCTCCACGCCATTATTAATCATTAATTATTTGTCATCTTTCAGACTATCTTTCATGTAAACATTCATATGATGAATGGAGCAAGTCCAACAGGCGGATTTCAGAGTTACCCACAGTTGTACCACATTCTTTTCAAAGAAATGGAGAAATTCCAATATGATGAATTTCAAGACATATCATCAAAAATTATTTATTTCTTAGTCATCAATTTATCATCGATATGGTTGTGCATTGACTCAAACTCAATGTTTACCCATATAAGGCGTGTACGCCATAATTCTATGGGACTTGAACCCATCACGGTGCATTCAAAAAACTATACTGATGTCTTAAACCTTTTGTGCGAGAGAACTGATCTACGTCTTATCCCAATATTTTTATATGGTGCATTCGGACTTAACTTGATGTCTTACCCTTTTGGTGCGATGAAACTTGAATCTATCGTCTACCCTTAACCAACGAGTATCCATAAACCAAAGTAAACTGATTTATTCTTTGAGTCTTTCAAACAATCAAAATAATATCAAACTCATGCAATTAAAATTTTATACCTTCTTCCATTTAAGCAAGTGAGTATCGCATTCATATGCAACCAATAGTGGTATTATGTCTTCGGTTCCTGATTTTATGCATTATAATACTTTGATCTTCATAAACGAGATCAACCAAAAATGAGCTAAAGAGAAAACAAGGAATTCATCTCAATTAGATAGAGGACTCGTGCTGATAACGTGTTATAAAAATCAGCTGAGGAATATAATCATAAGAGAAGAAGACAAGAGAGTAGATAAGAAGAAGGGAATTTTTCTTATTCAAGTTGTATGTAGTCTCATCATATTATATACAATAGTGTCAGACCAAAACGCCGTCCCGATGGCACCCAAATTTACCTCCTATGTGAGCGAACCAACCAATCTAACCCTGTATCATTTCAATTTAATATCAACATAGGCAATGCGGAAGACTTTAACTCCTAAATAAAGGACAATTCAATAACTTCTAAATTCAACATCTATTATTCCCCAAAATCTGAAGTCATCACCACAGAACATTATGATCAAATTACTAAACGAAGAGTATTCTAAGAAGCTCTAAACAAATAAAGCTAGTCTATGCCGAAACTTCAAGGCAGCAAGACATGAGGAAGGAGATCAGTCCAAGCTAGAAAGCCTTAGCTCACCCTGAAGAATCCGGTGTTGTGGACGAAGACTGGCTTAACGACTGTTGAGCGGAAGATGACGGCAGGTGCTGCATACCACAATATACAAAGAAAACATAAAAGTAGCGGGGTCAGTACAACAAAAGTACTGAGTAGATATCATCGGCCAACTCAACATTAGAAAGCATATATCTCAGAGAAATATCATAAAATCAACTAAATTCTTTAAGTGATAGCAAAGTACCAACATCATTTATAATATCACCGATCATATCTATGAGGACTCAAGCCTCCACACATACTCTTTTGGGATACCTGTGCTTGAGATGGAGTATATTAGCATCTTTCAGATTCATATCTGATTCCTCTTGTGTCGGTACGTGACACTCCGATCCCCTACGACTATGTGTAGGAAACGTGACACTCCGATCCCCTAATTCAATGTGTCGGTATGTGACACTCCGATCCCCTACTCTACGTGTCGGTTCGTGACACCCAGTCCATAATTCTATGTGTCGGTACGGACATCCGATCCCCTACATCTACGTGTGGTTCGTGACACCCGGTCCCACTATTACTATGTGTCGGTAAGTGACACTCCGATCCCCTACACCTACGTGGTCGGTTCGTGACACCGCCCACTACTTCTATGTGTCGGTAAGTGACACTCAGACCACTAATCTCTTCTATTATTCATTCAAGCATTCTTTTATACCAAGGCATCATCTATCTCATCACGTTTGTTCATCAAGCCTTCTTTTATACCAAAGGCATCATCATTAAACAAGAGATTAGGTTAGATCAAGATTTGGAATTCATAGCGTTCATCAGCTGGTTTCATCAAATCATATATATAAAATTCACATCATGACACACACAATAAGCATAAAGAAGAATCTATAATTACTACCCAACCATATCATTCGCTATTAAGAGTTTACTACGACTAGTTAAAAACCATACCACCTCCACCGAAGATTCGTTGATCAAGCAAGCAAATGCCTAAAGCCCTTGTTGGTCTCTTCGTTTTCGCTCTCTCTTGCTCGATTTCCTCTCTTTCTATTATTTTTCTTTTCTTATTCAAACCCCTCTTTATTTTACCCTAATTAACATATAATTAGTGTAAAGATGCAATATAACATACTAATTAACTTAAGGTTACCTCTTTCAACCCCCACAGTAATTAGAATTATTAAACATTAACCCTCTAAACTTTATAATTAGAGCAGGCAGAGGAAGGGGATAGTCAAAAAAACTCCTTAAAAAGTATAAAGCAATCGACCCAGACTGGGATTGCGCAAACCTGCCGACGGCTCGTTCGTGCTGCCGATGGCCGTCGGCCTGCGACGGTCCGTCCTCCTGCAGGTCGTCGCAAGGGCCAGAGAGTGGATTTCCACTGAAGACTCTAGACGGTCCGTCACACATGTGCCGGTCCGCCTGCCATTTCGTTACGATGTTCAGAGAGTCGATTTTCAGTACCCAATTTCAATTTTCCAGGTTTGAAACTGAGACCCGGCGACGGTCCGTCGGTGGGTCCGTCGCCCTCCGCCGATTTTTCCAGAATAAAACCCTGCCTGCTCAAAAACGGAAACTAAACAGCGTTACAATAGATACCAATGTACCCATCGTTCGTCCAACGACACGATACAAGAAGGAAAACAAGGGCGAAAAGGAATACCTGACATCCTGTAAAACAGATGTCGGGAATCTTTCTCGCATATCTGCACTCCTTCTTTTTCCCCCCAAGTGGGCCTCTTCAACGGGTGATTCTTCCATTGAAACTTTGATAGATGTAGATGCAATATCCCTGATCTCAACTTGCCGAATTTCTATATCTAGGAAGGCACAGGTTCCTCCTCATAAGGACATCCGATCAAGCAAACTGATCCCAACGGGATAATTAGTTTACCTCCCCATGGTATCTCTTTCAACATCGACATATGAAGAATACCGGTTGTACTCCGGAGGAGCACTGGAGGCAAGGCTAACTCATAAGCCCACCTCCCCTAATCGCTTAAGTACTTCAAGGGACAGAATACCTTGGGATTGCTTGCCTCTTTACCAATACGCATCACCCCTTCATTGGCGAGAATTTCACAAGACTTGTTCACCCTCCATTAACTCTAGTCTCTAAACCCCCTTCGCTTGCTATTCTTTTGCCTAATTTGCGCCGCCTAGAAGCTTTTCTGAATGGAGTTCAACCTTTCTAACGAGTACCTCAAAAAGGTCAGTACCCCAAGGTCTAAAACTCGAAATAGCATACAAACCAACCCCCCCCCCCCCCCCCCCCCCCCCATGGAGACCTAACATTCTCCTACCTACAATGCTTCAAATGGATCCATATCAATGCTAGTGATAGATTTATTTTATGAAAAACTACGATAAGGTTAAGAAGCTGTATTCCCAATGCCACCAAATTCATATCACGCATGCACGGAGCCATATCCTCCACCACTTGAATCGTTCGCTCAGACTGACCATCGGTCGAGGATGAAACGCGCGTACTGGGGTTGGGGGCGGTACTAAGCAGTCCCAACCTAGTACCTAATCGCATGGCAATGTTCCTCAAATTAGAAGTAAAAACTGCCGTACCCTCTATCTGCTATGATGGACAGTGGACGCCATGCATCGAACAACTTCTGAGAGGTACAGTTTGGCAATTTATCTGAATTGTAAGTCACCTTAACCGGAATTGAATGGCGACTTAGTTAATTGCACAATCACCCAAATGGAGTCGAACTTGCCAATTGTCTTTGGAAGACCAACCACGAAGTCCATTGCAATTCTCTCCCATTCCATTCCGGAATGAGGCATTCTCTGAAGGTTCCTCGGGCCTTTTTTTTTGGTGTTCATACTTTACTTGTTGACATTTGGACATTTGGCAATAAAAATCCCAAATCACGTTTCATATTCTCACAAAGTGTTGCTATTAGGTCACGGTACATCTGGTTGCACAGGATGTATGAATACCCTTTGAAACTATGAGCTTGTCAGAATAGTGTGATCAAATCATCGACGCGGGGTACGGTAGCACATACCCTCCCTTAATCCTCAAAATACCTCCTCATTGATTGTCGCTTCTTTAGGCCTCTCCTTGCAACACTTTATCTGGATCCGGATCAATTTTTTCATCATTAAAACTGCTCCCTTAATATTGGCAAGGAAGGAAGACTTGCCTCCACACAAGCTAAAAACCTCCCTTCTCATTACTTCTAATCTCATAAGGTCCGTTAGCCAGAATCTGAACCTCCCTCCCCCCCCCCCCCCCCCCCCCCCATAGCCAATGGGGTCTAGAAGCTTGCAGTGAGCTAGACTTCCCATGCTTCCCGGCCTTTATACTAAAGCATCCGCTACACATTTGCCTCCACCGGATGATACAAATGTGATGTAGAGTCCGTCGGTAGTTCCATCAATCTCCTCTGTCCAAATTCAAATCTCTATGAGTGAAGCATACTGTAGACTACGATTGATCCGTATAGGACCTACACTTACCCATATAATAGTGTCTCCATTGCTTAATGCAAAAACCACTGCAGCCAACGCTAAATCATGGGTCGGATAATTACGTTAGGCACTTTAATTACCTCGACGAATAAGCAATCACATTCTCTCTTGCATTGCATGCACCCAAACCCGAATAAAGATGCATCACAATACACAATGAAGTCCTTTACCCTCCACTGGCAAGGTAAGGATCGGAGTGGAGTAACAGAGTCTGAGCTTCTGAAAGCTTTCCCTCCCACTCATCCGACCTACAAATGGAACATTTTTGATTAGTCAAGTCTCAGTTGGGAAAGCAATTAGAAAGAAATCCCTTGACAAATCGGACGTGTGAGACCTGGCTAAACCAACCAAAGCTTATTATTTCTGCACATAGTAGGTCTTACCAATTTTTTTTTCTTCACTACTCGATTTAGAAGGATCCACCATCACTCCATCCTTGGAAAACACGTGCCCCAAAAAGGACACTGCTCTAGCAAACCTCACACTTAGAGAACTTGGCAAAAGCTTTTTCATACTTCAAAACATTTCAAATACAATTCTCAAATGTCCTCATGGTTCCTCCTTACTTTTAGAGTATATAAGTATATCATCATAAATACGATCACAAGAGATCCAATCAAATAGGCTTAAAAAATCCCGTTCTCAAAATCATGAACAGCAGGGGAATTCGTAAGACCAAAAACATCATAACAAATTAGAATGCCCATACCTGGTTCTAAAAGCAGTTTGGCACAATCCCGTTGCCCGTATTTCAAATTGGATTGATAACCGGATCTCAAGGCAATCTTAGAGGAAGACACACACTTGCAACTGATCGAACAAGTCATCAATGCGAGGAAGAGGATACTTGTCTTTATGTTTACCTTGTTCAAACTGCGGTGGCTATGCACATCCGAAAACTCCATCATTCTTCTTCACAAACAAAACCGGAGCACCCAGGAGATGCACTGGGTCTAATGAAGCCCTTTGTCAACAACTCTTTGAAGTGGGATTTTAATTCTCTTAACTCGCGGGGCCATTTCTATAAGGGGTTATAGAAAATGGGGAGGGAGTACCGGTTCAAGATCAATACAGAGAGTCAATATCCCTATATGGTGGCATACCCGGAAGGGAAGATCGCAAGGGACCACATCAAGAACTTCACGGACCACCGAAAACCGACTCAATCGAAGGTACTATGGGTGTGTCATCTTGAGATGTGCCAAGAAAGCTAAACATCCTTTACTAACCATTTTCTTAGTCCGAAGAAGAAAGAAAGGAGATGTGATACGCACCGTATTGGAAGTGTAGTTCACCCTCCCACACTAACGGATCTGTCCCAGGCGTGGCTAAGTCACGTACTTTTAGCATACAATCCAAGCTCGCAAAATTGCGGAGAAAGCCAAGTTGATACCAAGAATTACATCAAAATCAACCATTTCTAAGGATAACCAAATCTAACATAAGTGTTGCCCTCCCCACAAATTCACCAAACAAGACCTAATAACCTTTTAACTACCACAGGGACTCACCCACCAGAGTAGAAAACACGAATAGGCATATCAAGTAAATTCACAATGTTAAAATTTATGACCATTAGCAAATGAGGAAGATTACATAAGAAAATGTGGATCCAGATCCATAACAATACCGGAAGCTGCCAATCACAAACCAGAAGATTACCGTGATGACAGCATCAGATCTGCTCCGCTCCGATCTCCCAGGGAAGCATAACCCCAATGGGCCTTCGTGTTTGTTCTTGTCCCTACCCCTGTTGTGATGCGTGGTTCCAGTTGCCATAACCCGGCGTTTGTGACCACCATTACTCGGGCCACCACGCCTCCAGAATTAACGGCCTATGCATGAACCACCTCTACCTCAAATATTGGGGTCTATTAATCTGTTTGGACAGTCCTCCTAATATGTCCGTCTCCCCACCTCATAACACTCTCAGATCACGCATGGTTTCTCTCAGAGAAAGGTTTGACGGTAGAGGTTGGACCCCCACCTACAGTTGTAGTGAAGACTGAATGGTACGAACTGAGTAACCTCCGGAACCCTGTCCTCTAGAGTAAGAACCATTAAACTCAACCTACCTTTCGAAACTCTTTGAGGTCGATGCCAGGTGGATTAGTCTGGCTTCACTCCTTCCCACCTCTATACAAGTCTACTCCTCCTTGAAAAGATTTCGCCTGTGGACCGATACATGTAAAAGCGAATTCGTACACACTATGATCTCAACCCCTTCCAAACGGCGAATCCGCTCTGGGATTGAACAAAGTTGGGTGGCATGTGATCTGGATAGTGCACGAAACTTAGCCTCATATGCATTGACGACATCCTTACTTGCTCTAGGCTTAAGAAAAATCATCAATTTTCCTATCCCTCAAAGTCCGGGGGGATGGGGATATACTTCTCAATAAACAAGCTAGGAATGAGGCCCCAAGGTCATAGGTGGTGCCTCTATTTCTGCCCATGTTGGTTGGCCACTCACATGTGGACGCCCCACATTTTGGCCGTTCCCTTGAACTGGTAATCCACGAACTCAACACCCAAACCGTTCTACTATACCCATCTTGTGAGCAGTAGCTCATGACAGTCAACCAGAAAGTAGCATCCTCAGATTTGCCACCCTTGAAGACTGGAGGTTTTAATTTCAAGAACTTATGAAAAGTTAATGATGATCATTTGTCATATAGGCCCAGAGTCAGGCGTGGAAACGGCCTATGTCCAATGAGGCATCCATACGCGGGTCCATAGTGGTTGCAGGTTGTACCTCTGAAACCGGCAAAGGTGTTGGTGCAGCAACATTGGGGGTGATGACACTGATCGACCAACCCACCAAGATAAGACGAGAACCTGATTGGATCATTCTATGGGGTGGTTGGGGTGGCATTTCCCTCATTATGTACTTGTTCATATCACCATCCTACCCTTCTCTTTACTACTTCCTCAGTTGGTGGAGAGTCACCCGCCTTAGAACCAGATGGGCTAGGTGCTCGTCCTCTCCTCTAGAAGGACGTCCTCCCAAGGACCCCTCCTATGTGAGCGAACCAACCAATCTAAACCTTATCTGCAATTTAATATCAACATAAAGCAAGCGGAAGACTTAAACTCAAAAATAAAGACAATTCAATAACTTCTAAAATTCAACATATGATTTCCCCAAATCTGGAAGTCATCCCAACAAGAACATTATATCAATTTACTAAAACTTAAGAGTATTCTAAGAAAGAAGCAAAACAAATAAAGCTCGTCTATGCGAATTCAAGGCATAAGACATGAGGAAGGAGATCCAGTCCAAAGCTAGAAGCATTAGCTCACCTGAAGATCCGGTTGTGACGAAGACTGGCTTGAACTACTGTTGAGTCGAAGATGCGGCACGTTTGCCTCATTAACACAATATACAAAAAGCAAACATAAAAGTAGGGGGGGGTCATTACAACCACAAAGTACTGAGTAGAATCATCGGCCAACTAAACATAGAAAGCAATATATTAAGATAAATATCATACAATCAACTAATATTCTTAACAGGTGATAGCAACAAGTACAAACACTCATTTATAATATCACCGATCAATCTAGAGGACTCAAGCCTCCACACCATACTCTTTGGGACATGTTCTTAGATTGAGATATCTAGCATCTTCAAGTTCATTATCTTTATTCCTCTTATGTCGGTACGTGACACTCCGATCCCCTACTACTTGTTGTCGGAAAGTGGAGGGACAATCTGATCCCTATTCAATGTGTCGGTACGTGACACTCGATCCCACTACAACATTTTTTTCCTTTTTTTAAAAAACGGGGTTTGTCGGTTGTGACACCCGTCCTCTTCCTACTAATTCTATGTGCGTCGGTACGTGACACTCGATCCCTTACATATACGTGTCGGTTTCGTGGGGGGGACACAGTCCCACTAATTCTATGTGTGTTACGCTGATGACACTCCGTCCCCTACATATAGTGTCGGTTCGTGGACCCCAGCTCCCACTATTCTATGTGTCGGAAGTGAAACTCCGATCCACTAATCTCATTCATTTAATTCATAAAAGCCTTCCTTTTATACCAAGGCATCAATCATTCTCTAATCATCTTTTGTTCATCAAGCCTTCTTTGTTTTTTCTACAAGGATCATCATTAACAAGAGATTAGGTTTATATTCAAGATTTGGATTCCAATAGCTTAATCATGCTTGTTTCCATCACAAATCACTATATTAAAATCACATCAATGCATACACACAATGAAGAATAAAGAAGACTCTATTAATACTACCCAACACATATCATTCGCTATTAAGAGTTTACTACGAAAGTGTAAAAACCAAACCTACCTACACCGAAGATTCGTGATCAAGAAAGCAAATTCCTCAGCCCTTGTTGTACTCTTTCGTTTTATCTCTCTATTGCTCGATATTCCTCTCTTCTATTCTTGTTTCTTTTTCTTATCAAACCGACTTTTTCTTTACCTAATTAACATATAATTAAGTGTAAAAGATGGACAATAATAACCTAGACTATTAATTAGGTTACCTCTTCAACCCCCCAAGTAATTAGACTTATTAACATTAACCTCTAAATTATAATTAGAGCGGATAGTAAAAAAGTCCCTTTAAAACGTATAAAGAAATAAGACCCAGACTGGGATGCGCAAAGACCCGAAATGCAAGGACAAAAGTGAAAGAACAACGTCGCTCCTGCGGACGGTCCGTCCTGCAGGTCGTGCAAAGGTCCAGAGAAGTGGATTTTCCACTGAAGACTTGTGTGACGGTCCGTCAACAACTGTGACGGTCCGTCCTGCCATTTCGTTACGAAGTTTCAGGAGAGTCGATTTTCCGTACCCAATTTCAGATTTTCAGGTGGTTTTGAAACGAGCCCTGCGACGGTCCGTCGTGCCCATGACGGTCCGTCGTGGGGTCCGTCGCCTCAGCCTATTTTCCCAGAAAATAAAATTATGCTCAAAACGGCTAAACAGGTCGCTTACAAATAGTGAATGAACAATTCTATTTTAGAGTGAGCAATCACTCCAAAAGTCACCCATCATTAAGTATCAATAAATAGATACAGTCTTATCCAAAACAGTCATGACCTAGTGAATATGCATCGGTGTTCATATACATCTTCTGGGACATCCACTCATTCAATGATTATTACATTACTTTCATTATGCGACTCTACTTGACAAATAAACTCGTTATTTTGGATAATTATTTACTCACTAATATAAGGAGTTTTAGTATGTTTCTTAAATTCGTTCTTTATTTCATTTCATTAGCTTCTCTTTCATAAAAGACAATATTATATATTGAACTTCGTTTTATATTTCTGTTAATTTATTATTTTTTTGCAGGAGTTGTTAGCATCACCCGTTCATTTTCTTATAGCTGGGGCCGGCGGTTCCCGAAACATTCTGTTCCTTATTCTGACATATGATGTTTTTCTTTTTTCTCTCTTTGGTTTTCGTGCACACCTTAACTCTTGACACCCTTCCCCGCTGCGCGGGCAGCTGTCCAGTCCCCTTTTCCGTCAAAATTATATTGCCTCCATATGCCTCAACATCGGAACCAAGTCGTCGTACCTCATTTTGCGGGTGTGAGGACGCTTTTACAAACCCTCATAGCAGCCCCAAAACACACCCTCCCCTAGACATCATACATCCACTGACTTATCGATAGCGTTTCACTAGCTACAGTTTCCGTAACTTATCGCTGTGCCTTGTTGAGTGCCAATATTACGGATCCTACGCCGTTACTGCGTCTACAATCCGAAGCCCCTATCCACCCGTCCTTTTTTCAATTTTTAAATCGTTGGTCATTTCGGCGTGAAAAATCATCCAACCATTCTAATAAAATCGAATAAAAAATATATTAAATCAACACTTGTCCTGCCTTCTTCAGCCGTTATTTTCTAAAATCATCCCTTCCTTTTTGGACACAGACACTTCCCCCCACACCCACCAGCTAAACCGCAGAAGATCCAGTCCGTCTTCTGGTAAACTTCACACTGATGATGTCAAGTCCATTCTAAATGTCCTTGCTTGTGTTTAACAAGCCGTAGCTCCTCGCCACCCCGTTGGGCTGTAT